>JAUMHM010009263.1:0-17723 GCA_032362435.1 Melikaiella ostensackeni
CTAGACATTTAAAATACGAGTGTGGGCAAGAACCTCGATGTCAGTGTCCCTACTGCATCCAAAGAAGTAAGAAAACGTCCTATATTTATGGACATGTACGGCAAAAACATGTCAATCTCAAAGTTTATGCCATTGATGTTCACGGCGATATTAAGCTGGGCACGTTACACCGCGTGCCCTAGTAAAAAAATGTATAATTTATTAAGGATCTTTATGAAAACAATTACACTGGAACCTCGAATTAGAGAGAGTTTCGAATATGGCTTGCTATGGCCCCCTAGACCTCCTCATCAACGAATGCGAGCCGGCTGAAATTCTGGGAAAGCGTAAATAGCGGGCACATAAATAGAGGTTCCAGTGTATTTTTCAAATATATAAATACATCGACGTTTATCATAGCTTTTTTTAAAAAAAGATTTCATTTAATATTGTTCATTGATAAAAAATATCAAGAAGGCAATCATTGAATCAATTAATTTGTTTATTGCAAAATTCAAGACGGATATTTTTATTTGTACTCTCAAAATGGATTATTGAAAATGTATAATTAGATTCACAATCAATAGAGCCAAATTCACGAATACTTTTAAATGTTCCGCTGTAAATACATTTTTATACACTTTTTAAAAATAAAATAAGATTATTGTGGATCTGCTAATCTACCCATTATTCTTCTTTTTTTCTCTTGTCTTTATATATTTTTTTCGGAGGCGGCGGATTTGGAGGTTATCTTTTTTTTCTTTCCTTTTTTAATTATTTGTTTTTGATTTGAATCGAGACATTTAAGAAAAAGTTAAGAGTGTGTTGTCAAAATTTAATCGTTAGATTCCTGTTTTTTATTTTATTTCCAAGAATGTCGCAGTTAAATTTGAATGTTGGACGTGAAAGAGAAATTTCAATGTTGACTTATTCTGAAGCTAATTTCATAAATTTTGGGATAAAATTTGTCCTTGAGCTTGCGAATAATTCTGCTAGCATGTGAAAACTTATAAACTGTATATTCATTAATTAAAAACCTACTACTTAACAAAATTTTCCTATTCTTGCAGCATTCATAAAAATCATCTGACCTGTCTACAACTGCGTTAAGTGGTGAAAGAAACTAAGAATCAGAAAGGGAAATTTTCTTTAAGAGGTGTACTACTTTGCATGGACGACTCTAGTATGATAATGAAATTATAGAACGGCTTGATTTAAATAAGTAAATAAATATGAAATACTTTATGGATTTATTGACATGATATAAACTTTTTACAGGTAAAAAACGCAGTGGATCTCATCTGGGGAGTTTTGAAGCATTTTGGAAGACGAAGATGGACGACACATATTTTAATTCGAATACGGGAAAGTTTCATTGTCCCAATTGCAATAGTGGTTATGGGAGGCGGGACACTATGCTGGGACATTATCGTTACGAATGTATGCGCCCTCCGAGATACAAATGCCCGTATTGTTCTCTCAAATCTAAAAAATCATCGAATATCTACCAGCATGTCAGGGCTGTTCATCCGACTGAGACAGTGACACTTGAAAAACTTTATTAGGGCGGAAAAGTTACATTATTTCAAATTACGATGTAAATTGATTGCAAATGATTGCACAAATTGAAAGGTGAAAAGGGCGTTTGAACCAGGCCCTAAACTTAAAATTCAATTGCCTCATTTTACTCCATAAATACTAAAATTACATCTTTGTTAGATGCTTAGGGCCTACTCCTGTTTTCAGTCAACTCTGTATTATAAGTGAAAAATTGGCTGATTTCAATAGCTTTTGTGTAAAATGATTTTCTTGATTCTAGCCCGAGCATTCAAAAAAAATCATTTTACACAAAAAATGTTGAGATTAGCCAATTTTTCACTCCGAATACAGAGTTGATTCAAAATAGGAGTAAGCCCTAAGTATCTGACAAAGATGTAATTCTAGTATTTATGGAGCAAAATGAGGCAAATCAGTTTTGAGGTTATGGCCTGGTTCCAATGCCCTTAAATTCTATTTTTGTCCAGAAGGAACCGAGAAATGATAGTGAATTAATTCTGTCCGACAATTTTTTTAATTCTTAGTGCAAAACCCTTGATTATTTTAAATGTCACGTGAAATTTAATAAGGTCAATTTAAACATTTTCCAATTGTCATAATTCTAATTCTATAAATTGTACAATTTCTAGGATTTTTAATTTTCAATCATTCGGTTTGAAAGCGTTAGAAGATCTCAACATTGAAATTGTTGAATTTCGATTATTGGTGTGAAGATTTGAATTTTTAATTGTTCAATTCGTAATTTTAGACAAAAACAGTTTAAAGTTCTGAATGTTTTCTTTAAAAATTGTTAAATCTTAAACAGTTTTTGGAAATTAATCAATATTGAATTTTGGTGTTGAAAATAGTTAAAATTTCGAGTGGCTATGTATTCAAATAGTAATTTTGAATTTTTTTATTCCGATATTGTTTATTTTTTGGTGCTTCTTTGCAACTGTTTAGATTTGATGACTTGAGTTTGACGTTGGAAAGTGTATAGGTTTTCATTCCTCATCTTGAATGTATGAAATTTTAATAACTTCAAAATCTTCTAGTTTTGAACGCTTTCATGTTGAATGATTAATTTTTTATTTGAAAAATTGGAAAACTTGCACTTCACCATTTTTAGCGTTTGCGTTTTTTTATTCTAAAGGTCTCGCTCGAATTATTACAATCTGTGTATTTTATTTTGCATTTTTTATAATACTTCATATTTAAAAATGTAGAGTTTTTAAGACTTGAGTTTGTAAATTTGAATATATTTTTTATTTATCTTCAACTATATTCATTTTAACTCAATTTTGTGTGCACTTCTCATTGATAGATATTTTACAATGGTATAGACTCTCATATAATTGTGCGGGAGATTCAAGTACATTTTTCGCTGGGTATCCAAAATATGTTTTAGAAAATTTTCATTATATTTTGGAGAGTTAGATGGAATTTCCAATAAAATATTGATTTATTTTTAAAATGTTATGCTAAGATTTACTTGCATCGAGAGTTCATTTTATTTAAGATTTTATACTCGTATTTAGCGTTCGACTATTGGAAAATTAGGTAATTATTTGAATACCTCTTTTAGACTTTTCAATTCAAAGTTAATTAATAAAGTGACGAAAATCCATTTTGTTTATAATAAGGTAAAAAATCTTCACCTGCATTTATGTTTAATAATGCAAATATGTATAAAATATGTGTTTTAGCAGTTGTACAAAATATAAAAGAATAAGAAATCTTATTAGACTGTACACAATGTCTGTGCAAATTCAAGCATAGATAATTGAACACGGTTCACTTTAGGTAGGTGTGTAATTTATGAATTTAAATAGGTACATGAAAACTTTTTTCTAAAGAATATAGAAAATACGTTAAAAATATTGTAACAAAAGATTTTCTTCACTTGCCTACAACATAGTTATGCCTATTAAGCAGAAAGTAGCCGATTTGAGTATTCTGTAAATTTGTCAAATGAAAAATGGATTAGGTCTAATTCTAAAATCACTTCGAATCTTCAGTTGGCTAGTTTTCGTATCAGAGTCGATTTAATTAGAACAACTTTTCATTTAGCTTACTCCAAACTATTTGGTGCATATTGCATGATACTCGTTAGTTTTAAAACGACCATTTCACGACTTCTATTTTCTTCACAGGGACAAAAATTAAATAAAGTTTATCAAAATTTGGAATGAAAGTGCATTCAATTTTGTTTTGTTTCAGGAACCAAACCAAAAGATTGGACAGGTGGGCCACCATTAGCTCATCCATTAAACAGCTACATTTGTCCAGATTGCAACGCAGGATTTCTTAGAATGTTTGACCTCTTCCGACATAAATGTGTAATAGCACTAAGATTTGCCTGTCCCTATTGTGACAAAAATGACAGAAGTTCATCTAATGTTTATAGACACTTGCGACGATGGCACTCAGATATGCCACTTGTCATCAAGAAGATGTTTTAATTTTCTAAAACATCACTTAGATACTAAAAAATTGTTATTTAATTAATAAGCTTAATTGTTCTGATTGTAAGATTGTGCTATACATCTTTTATCGTTTTAATTTTTGATACATTTTCTCAAGGAAAAGAGAAAGATCATTTCGTGTACATTTGTATTATGAATTTTCTTTTCGTTTCATTCGTTCCTTTTTAAGAATGGAAATTTTCAATATTTAATACAGAGATGTTAATCTAAAGAGATGCTCTTATAGATGTCATTTTGAATCATATATCCTTTCCTCAAGTGAGTTCTCCATTTTAAGTCTTAAATATTCACTTGTATAGGAAATCGAAATTAAACTCCTATTCCTCGTACTAATATATTCTTCTTTATTTACAGATTTCTGGCCTAAAATGATTCGTCGCCCCAGAAACCAGGCAAAGTACCGATCAAATATCTACGCTCATGTGCGATCACTACATCCAAAAATGGATGTCGCTGTTGTGGATCTTGAGCAATAAAAAATATATATAATGAATTTTAAAGGTGTCTATTAACCCCAAAAAACTGGAATTTTCAGGGACTTTAAGTAATTTTAATAAATTCAAAGACTACGATCTTTCTTCAGTGTTTCATTTGATCCGATCTTCAGTTAGCCTAAATTGAAATTATTTTTCCAAATGGTCTCTTGACCTAATATTCATTTTCAAAAGCCTTATTTGACCTAACTTATATTTCTCCCCAGAAATATCCGGTATGCTAACACAATTTGAGATGCAATAAGATTAGGTCAAGTAACACCTGGAACAAATGAAAATTATAGCAAATTCTAATTAGGAAAAATGAAACTTAGGTCAAATGCCAATTGTTAACAGTGAAAGTTGTGCTGAATTACGATTTAAACTATTTAAAATTAATATAACGCGATGATAATTTTACCAAAACGATGACGAAAAATGAAATAAATTGTGAATAGCCATTCGGTAAATTGAATTGTAAACTATATTGAAATTTTTATAATTTTTTTTTTCAAAATACAATTTTTTTTATCTGACAGACGTGCCCCATGTTAAAAATTTCTCCCAGTTGATGTTTAAAGTAAAGTCTGGTAGGAAAAAAATTGATTTTGAACAATAAGGCCAATTTGTTGACTTTTAATTTTTGCAAAGCGGCGCTAGAACCCTCATTCTGACTATGTGCCCTCAAAGACTCCTGCATGTTCTCAAAAACTTTCATATTCTGAAACTTTTGAATTTGAATAAATACAGGCTGCATAAAATAAATGTATGATTAATCGTAATGCACTTTCGTTCAGAAAATTCTAAATTTCTTTTTGAATATCTATTTCGGGGAATTAATTCTAAAATGAATTTCTTTGTGAAAAATTTTAATCTGAAAATTGAGTATTGATCACTGTTCGCTTCCGCAATAAAAGAAGTGATCACATTTACAGTCATATTCGAAGAAAACACCCGGGTGATGCTTGCTACGTTGATTTAACAACATCGCTACATCCGGCGTTGTAAATTCAAAAAAGGCTACAAAAAACTCAATGAAAAATAGTACAAAACTGAAGTGTTTTGCAAACCAATCTCGTCAGTCTATAAAAAGAAATCTCCACTTCTAAGATCAAGTTAATTTGATTGAAGGGTAGCACGCTATAGGAGTCTGACCCACAAATTTTTGAAAATGAGATTATTGGCTCAAAAAATAAGAAAAAAAATTCTAATACACATCCTGACGTAAGGATTCTTTTATAATCTTATTTTTAAATTAATTTTTAAATTAATTAATTAAAATTTAATTGGACCATGTCTTCATAATTTCAGTTATCGTAACAGCTCTTAATCTCATAACAATGAAAGGGTCATTCTTGGCAGGTACCCGAAAGTAGCCGTCTGCTCTCAGCGGGGAGCCTGCCTCCGAGCTTGCCGAGCTGCCGTGCCCGAGGTGGCATCCCTTTGCCCGCGGCAAGCTACCTTGCCGCCGGCAATAGTTTGGGAAACGCTGCAGTAGAATCGACGCTTGAATATATATTACAAGCAGATGTTCTCAAAATTCAGAATTTCATAACTCTCCCTCTTTCACATTAAGGATGTATGACATCTCAAAAAAGTTTAATAAAAAAAAACCATTTTTCAAAGTGTTGCGAAAATGTTCTACAGAAAAGTCATGGAGCTATGTCTTGATATTATTGAGAGTTTATTAACCTTCATGCGTTCGCGCCAACTTGAGTCACACCGGCGCTCGCGCGGGCTGTCAGTTGACCTTTCTTGTTTTTTTCATCATTATCATGCTATTTTCTGTACTTTTCGTGAATAATTTACTGCCATGAAAGCAAAGGAACATAACTGATACATAACTTGACACTTGTAACTTGAAACTGAGTGGGATGAAGGGGGTGGGTCAATCTAGCTTATGCCGGAACTAGCGGTCGTAAGGTAAATAAAGAATACACGACCCTTCCACCTCACCCAAAGCTCACTGGTGAGCGCGTCATTCGACATTCCAAAAAGGCGGTCACTTGACCGCCCGCGCGAACGCATAAAAGTTAAACTCCTTCATGTAGGAAGAAAAGTTCAATTTAAGTCAAATATTTGTCGAGATCCTACATTATCGAGTTATTTCAAAGTGAAGAAGTGGAAAAAAATATACTTTTTCACTCTGAAATGCTAACGCACTATTAAAAATGTTTTTTTTTTTAAATTATATTTGTTCATAAAAGTTAAGGATTGAAATTCTCAACATAAGAATGTGCTATCCTATATGAAATTTGTTTATAACAATGGCACTTCTTATTAATTAACAATGTTCTGTCGTTAGAACTCTCAAGTAACGCATTTGGAGGCTAACTTGCGTGAAAAAAAACCAAAGATTCTGCGCGAAAATGCCGAAATTTTGCTTTTGTTTATTCGCTTTGCTTACAAAAAATGACAATTGTTAGTACTCATCAATTTTCTATAGTTGGGCCTCTCCGTTAACGCATTTAGAGGCAAAATCGCGTGAAAAAACCGAAAATTCTGCGCAAAAATGAAAAAATTTTGCTTTTTTTTAATCCAATTCTTGAACAAAAATAATTGTTATCATATTTTCACAACTGATCATGAGAATTTGCAACTTCTGTGAACATATTAAACAATGAAACTTAAAGACAGGTGTGAAATCTGCAGAAAAATGAAAATCTATAAATTGTTTTGTGATAATTGCTCATAACAATAATAATTTTATATTTCATACATGTTTACTATTCAATGTCGCGCTAGAGATCAAATATAGCAATTTTAGTGCGAAAAAAGATTTCGTTTATTAAATCACTTCGTTGTTTCTTTGTTGACTTGATTCGTTTATACACAGGACTTAGAGCTATACAGCGATCAAACGCGACTTGGCGCGGTACATCGCATAAACGCGACGTGACGCAGTGGAAAAAAGCACCTTTTTTGGAAAAAATCAACCGTCAGTACAATTCATAGCGAAGTTATTCTTCCAAAGAATGAATTAATTTGGTCATACGGTCCAGTAAAAACGCAGTGAATTCAGATGTCAATGAATCATATTTTTATTTGTCAATTTTGAAACCAACGTACGTTTCAACCTTTCATTGCAGGTCTTCTTCAAAGATTAATATAACCTAAGTCAAATAAAAGTAATTCAAAATTATAAATTGGTACAAATTTCAGAATTATAGTTAAGAAAATTATATAAGATTTTTTTCACCTGTCGTAATATTGAGAAATTCAAAAACATTTCAATTTGTCGCTATTCCATAAGAAACATATTTTTTGGAGTAAACCAAAATTAATTTTTTTAGAACGAAGTTTGAAAGAAAATAGTCCTTATTTAGAACTAACAAGATTGAAATTAGTTAAGAATAGATATCATAAACATTGAATTGAAACCTCAAATTTCAAGGAAGCTTCAATATTATAAATTCAACTACATTTCAAAAAACTAAACAAGGTATTGTGTTTTGGAAGGACAAACATAGACTAGCGAATACATTAAAGATGCAGGGATTTTTACATGAATAATTAAGAAAGGTGGATACAAAAATGGAATCCTCAATGAACAAAGCGCGCCAAAACTAAGTTGAAATTAAAGATTGAATAAGTCATTGTTAATGTTTATAGACAAAGCTATTATAAAATGCTTCGATGAATGTTATGAATATTTAACATTTCAGTTTTAGATTAATGGAAATTTTATTATATTTATTTATGAAAATGGACTCAATGATTCCTTTCTTATGCGTGTTGTTTTCTCGAGCTGAAATTTTAATATTTTTAGGTTCAAAATCAAAATAATGATCAAATTGCCGTACATGTTTTAATATACGTGTATTTTGATTGCCTTATTCACAATCCCGTTTATGTTCATTAAAACGATTTTTTAGTCTTCTGCTAGTCTCACCAATATAAACTTTATTACAACATTTACATTTTATGAGATATACTACGCCAGATAAGTTTTCTTTACTTTATTTATCTTCGTTTAAAAAAAAAAAGAGAATCTATTGAGTGTATAGTTGCTCGTGAAATAAACATTGATATTGTACTTTTTCAAAGAACATCTCAGACGTTCAGAAAGACCTTCAACTTATGGTAAAGAGACTTTGAGGTCAGTTTTTTGTAAGGTTCAATCCATTTGTTATTTTTACAGGAACTGTTGTATATTTCATGAAACCTTTCTTCGATGATATTATTCATTAACTGAAGTGGATAATTATTTTGTACTAGAGTTATTCTTAGTTGATTCAAGTTCTCTTTTCAGAATTTAATATCACTCAATTTTACACATCTGTCAATAAGACCTTTAATTAAACCAACTTTTTGACAAAAAAAAATTATAAGAATTATAATTTAGATAACGTCCTGACCAAGTAGTATATCTTCTAAAATTCAAATGTTGCAATAAATTTGATATTAGTGAGACTAGCAGGAGACTAAAAATCGTATTAATGAACATAAACGGGATTGTGAATTAGGCAATCAAAATACTAATTTATCATAACATGTATGGCAATTTGATCATTATTTTGATTTCGAACATAAAAATATTAAAATTTTAGCTCAAGGAAACAATACTCATAGGAGAAGAATCATTGAGTCAATTTTCATAAACAAATATAATAAAATTTCCATTAATTTAAAAACTGAAATGTTAACTAATTATAAAATTTATAAAATCATTTCATAACAGTTTTATCTATGAATATCACACAATGACTTGATCAATCTTTAATTTCAACTTAGTTTTGGCGCGCTTCATTCATTAAGGATTCTATTATAGTATCAACCTTTCTTAATTATTCACGTAAAAATCGCTTCATTTCTAATGTATTCGCTGATCTATGTTTGTCCATCCAAAACACAATACTTTGTTTAGTTTTTTAAAATGTATTTAAATTTATAATATTGAAGCCTCTTTGAAATTTAAGGTTTCAATTCAATGTTTATACAGGTAATATCTATTCTTAACCAACTTCAATCTTGTAAGTTATAAATAAGGACTATTTTCTTTCATGCTTCTTTGTAAAAAAACTAATTTTGGTTCACTTTAAAAATTATGTTTCTTATGAAATAAGAACGAATTGAAATGTTTTCGAAATTCTCAATATTACTACAGGTCAGAAAAATTTTATACATATAACTTTCTTAACTATAATTCTTAATTTTTACTAGTTTATAATTTTGAATTACTTTAATTGGAGTTAGGTTATATTCACCTTTGAAGAAGACCTGCAGTGAGAAGTCGAAACGTACGTTGGTTTTAAAATTGTCAAATAAAAATATGATTCAATGACATCTGAACCCACTACTTTTGTATTGGACCGTATGAGCAAATAATTCATTCTCTGGAAGAGTAACTTTGTTGACTATAGCTTTTGTATGAAATATAACATATAATAATGTGCGCTCACAATTAGTTGATAGGAGCTGCTGTTTACCAATTATTTGAAAAATTTCATTGAAAAAATGGACATTTTGACTATTTTTTTATAAATAGGCTCCATTTTCTGTTGAGTCATCAATAACGAATTTAAAACATGCTAAGTAGCTGCTCGGCAATATCGGGCAAGTCTTCCCACAGGGTGACAATTTTGGACATTACTCCCCAGAGTGAAAAAAAGCGCAAAGCAGCTGTCTGGCAATATCGGGCAACTCTTCCCACACGGTGGAAATTTTGGACATCCCTCACCAATGTGAAAAGACGCAATGTAGCTGCCTGGCAATATTGGGCAAGTCTTCCCACAGGGTGGCAATGTCGGACATCTTTCATCACTTTGCGTCTCTTCATTTTGGAGAGTGATGTCCAAAACTGCCACCCCGTGGGAAGACTCGCCCAATAATGCCAGACAGCTGCTTTTCATTTTTTTCACTTTGGAGAGTGATGCCTAAAGTTGCCATCCTGTGGGAAGCCTTGCCCATAATTGCCAGGCAGCTACTTTACGTTTTCTTCACTTTGGGAAGTGATGTCCAAAATTGTCACCCGGTGGGAAGACCTGCTCGATAAAGCCTGAAGTCGAAGATGTTTTTATACTTTGGGAAGTGATGCGCAACATTACATGAACTCGAGTTCTCTTGCTGGGAGGAGTTGCCCTGGGGGGGTCTTTCCTCTCTGAAGAGGGATGCCCAGGAAAGCCTGAAGCGAGTGGGAAGACATGACATGTGGAAACTAGTTTTTATGGGAGCTGATGCCCTGGGAGGATCTGACTTGGGGAACCTTGTCGTGGGGAGTCTTGCCTGGTACAGGCTTGTCCTGGCCCCAAAAATGGCCAACGTACTCCTACTTAATTCTGCTAGAGAAAGCGAAATCATTCTATTAAGGAATGGACTAATTAGGAATTCGTTTCTTAAATGTTATAGACGATTAATAATTCATGTTTAACTTCATCCAGTTCTAATGAAACATCATTTTACTTCCATTTCTGTCAAAAAATATTGGTCTTAATTATCTCATTATCGCGAATAGAGAAGATATAACTTTTGTTCACTAATTTATTCATAACAACTTGAAAGAAAAATTATGTAAATAACATTGCTGGACGTGATTTATAATGAGTTTCTGACTAGAATCTGACTATTTCTAGTCAAACCGGAAAAATGTCAAAAAAATAGCAGCAATAAAAAACAAACAAAATTTGTTCTATTTTTTTGTTCAATAAAAAATTCTCAAACAATTTTTATTTAATGCGCTCCATTGTAAGGATGCAGAATTTCATAATCTTTCATTTAGAAAGGAAAATAGACAATCGAATGAAAATTGTGGGCTGAAAATTGATGTGTCCACAGGCACCTTCTTGGCCCCACTGTGCGTGGAGCGGTATGAAATGGAGGCATCGATATGCAAAGGGGTAGTTCAAAAAGTATGTAACGCTTTTTTATACATTTTAGAACCCTCCTCTTCCCATGTAACGCACAGTGGTTTTTCGTTGACACCCCCCCCCCCCCAGGTGTTACTTAAATAATTTGACAAAAGTTATTTAATTAATTAAAAAATAACTCTATTCAAAATGTTATTTAATTTTTAAGCTTTTGAATTAATATAATTATTCCTCTTATAAAGACATAATAGGTGAGAAATGTGAGATTACTTGCATTTTGTTAGGTTTCGCCTAGTGACTCTAAAATAAAGTATTTGTGTCAATTGTTCAAGAAGATATTGCAAAAAGTTAAAATTTTAAAGTTTTGTTAAATTATGATTAGCTGCCGAAATAATGGACAGTTTTGAATTTCCTGGGTCTCATTTTGAAGATAGATATACTTAAAATATCCGTGATGTATCAAGGAAATTTTATATTCTTTTTCTTGGATTCTGTCAAAGTCTGAACGTGAACAAAAAATTTGTAAAAATTTAAAGTAAAATCATTTGTGATAGAAATATAAAAAATAATGTTGCTGTATATCTTAAGAACATTCAATTGATTCCACATCATTACAACATTCACATTTTGTTCAAGTCCTCTTTTTGAGTATGAAATTTTTTTCAATTTTTGCAACTTTTTGATCTTAATGGCAGACTGGGGCTGCAGCCAGGGCAAAATTAATAAAATTTTCTTAAGAAAGTTTCAAAAAGTATTAAAAGCGTTGAGGGTGTAGTTCCGAAAGCGTCGGACTTCCTATTTGTTTTAGCCTATGTATATTTACTTATTTTGACGCTCTAATTACGAATATGATAGTGAAAATTGGCGCCAATTTTATTTTCATGGGAAAAACCATGAAAACCGTATTAATTCATTACTTTTTCCATTTATTTCCAAAAATAATGGAAATTTTCAAAAATATTTCAGACAAAAGTTGTAGATCTCATCAAATTGCATATTTTATGTCTCATTAATTTTCAGCCTATGTGTAACAGTTCTCGGGATATTTGAAGTTGAAGATGAACAATTACGAACATTTCATATTTCTTCAAGTATTACTATTACCTATCACAAGGGTGCCTTCCTGCACACCATTAGATGTTGGAATTGGGAACCTATGTGATCTACACTATTTCAGTGACTAGTTACAGAAGTGCCTTCACGCCCCCCCCCCCCCCTCTTCCCTGAGACGTTGGAAAGGGAAACCTATTTGACCTATCCTATTTCTGTGACAAAAACCATTGAAGAAACGTATAAAATCATGGGGTTTTCCACCTATTTCCATAAATAATGGGAATTTCGAAAAATATTTCAGACAAAAGTTGTTGATGTTATAGAAATGCACATTCCATGTTTCACTAATTATTAGACTGCGAGTGATAGTTTTCGAGAAGAAAGTAGAAAATTTGAAGAGTTATAACAAGATGGGATACGATAGGGGTTGAATATTTCTACACCGTACACGCTTTCGTATGCGCCTTCATTATTCTTGAATATTTTAGTTTTCTCGACATTTGAGTTTTTTCTTATTCTTGTTGCTTTTTATTCTTATCCTGATGGATCAAGAGTATAATTTTTTCAGTCTGATTCTAATTCTACAAGATCGAGAGAAAACTTTCCAATGGTTGAGAGATTTAGAACTCATTCCAGTGGAACGGTTCTGTGGGAAACACGAGAAAGAAATGGTACTGCATGAATCGTATATGACTTGCGGTCGATTCGTTTGCGAGAAAAAAGGTAAGGATCGGCATACGCATATTGTTGCTGAAAACACCTGGTTTGAGAGGTGTCACATTTCAGCAGCAGCATGCATGTTGATCACGTATAGCTTTGCTATTAATTTAAATTTTGATCGAACTATACGTAAGAGCAACATTGTTGAGGGGCAGGAAATTTCAAGAAAAACTGTGGCCGACAGATTCTCTTTTTGTAGATGGGTCTGCATAATTGCTCTTGATCAACACCTGAAAGAAGAAGGTGAAAGGAGGTGTTGATGAAGACGTCGAGATCGACAAGTGCAAAATCGGAGTGCAATCGGATCAAAAAAGACGTTGCAGAAGGGACAGAGATCCATACTGATTGTTGGAAAGGATATATAAACCTTGAAGATCATGGTTATGTGCATGAAACCGTCTTCCTGGCGGTGGATGAGACGATTCCTCTCTCGCGGTGGCGTCCGAAAAAGCAGTCTTGTAGATCACCTCTGTGAGTTTCTGTGGCGGCGGCGGGTCAGGAAAATGGGGGCAGATCCTTTTAACCACTTGCTAGCTAATATAAAAATCTGTTATCCTCGTAAATAGGATTAGGTATTACAGTGCTTTCATTCCCCTGTTCTTTCAGTTTTTAACGGGCAGGTTGACAGCTTTTGCTTTTTTGGGGCAGTTTGACCTCTTTGTTTACTTTTTTTAATTTTATGGGGCAGTTTAACCCTTCAGTTTTTTTGGAAAGTGTAGTTTCTTCATTTTTATTAATTTTATGGAGCAGTTTGACGTCTCATTATTGTTAGCTTTTTTGGGACAGTCTCGACCGTTTGTTTTTTTTTCAGTTTAATCGGACAGTTCAATGCTTTTTCCAATAGATTCGGGCAATTTAGTTCTTTAGTTTTCTAAGACAGTTTAGCCTTTCTGTTCTTCCTAATCTTATGACGCTGTCTGACGTCTTTTCATTTTTTTTTTCTTGGGGCAGTTTAGCCACTTGTTTTTCAATTAAACGGGACAGTTTGATCCATAAGTTTTTTGGGGCAGTTGAGCCTTTCTACTTTTCTTGATCAGAGAGCGCAGTTTGACGCCTATACTTTGTTAGTGTTTTTGGGACAGCTTGGACCCTTTATTTTTTAAAATAAAATCGTAAAGTTTGCCCCCTTTGTTTTTTTCCTCAATATAATCGAGCAGTTCGACCCGTTAGATTTTTAGAGCAGTTAGACCTTTCTGTTTTTCTTAATCTCATGGGGCAGTTTGACACTTCTGGTATTTTAGTCTTTTGGGGCGCGAAGACACCTCTATGACTGGTCACAAAAATAACGTAGATCACATACCATCCCCTTTCCAATGTCTTATGTGAGAAGGGGGCGGGGAGGCATCCCTTTGACTGGTCACAGAAATAATGTAGGTCACATAGATTCCCCTTTTCAACTGCTTATCGGGGGCGGAACTGATCATAGAAATAATGCAATTCACGTAGGTTTCCCTTTTTAACGTCTTAACGGGGGTCGGAAACGGACCCCTGTGACTGGTCACAGAAATAGTGTAGATCACATAGTTTTTCCTTTCCAACGTTCAATGCGGTGCAGGAGGGCACTACTGTGATAGGTAATAGTAATACTTCAAGAAATATGAAATTTTTGTGATTTTCCATCTTCAATTTCGAATATCCCAAAAATCGTTACTCAAAGGCTAAAAATTATTATAACATAGAATATGCATTTTGATGAGATGTACAAATTTTGTCTAAAATATTTTTCGAAATTACCATTATTTATGGAAATAAATGAAAAAAACCATGATTTTATACGTTTTTTAACTGTCTCTCCATAAAAATCAAATTCGCGCCAATTTACACTATCATATGGTATGTGTAATCAGTGCGTCAAAAGACATAAGTATACGTAGTTCTAAGAAATCGGTAGTCCGACGCTTTCGGAACTTTATCCAGTATCAGAAAGTGCTAAAGTATTTGTCATCAAAAATATCATATTTTACATTTAAAGATATATATATGTATCTACCTCCCCACTAAAGGCGTTATGGCCGTTATGAATTTTTTTGAACGACTCCAGATGCTATTCTATAACGTCACGAATTATCGACCGTTCTATATGTTTCTTTTCCGCCTTATTATTTTCAATCTAGATCCGATGTCTGGCTGAAATTTCAAAATACAGGCGAATATTTGACATAGTACTGCTGTCTGGCCCATTTGACTTTGTATTTTCATTAAGTAATAAAATTTATTTTGAATTTCAATTCAGAATGTAATTTAGAAGAGGGTCTCAGTACCATTATTCTTAATTAGCTAGGGTACTAGAGTCCTGCTCACAACTCAGTTACATTATAAATTAAAAATTACTAAAAATGCATTTGGAGCGAGGAGGATAAGTTGGCGCACCCTTATTTACAAAAAAACTATAAAGGTTGGGCTCACGAAAATAGTTCTATCGTCTAAATTCTTGCATTATATGTAATTGATAAAAAATTCACAATCAGTCGATTTTTCAAAACATTTTTATCACAAGTTTATTCACAGGATTTTTCTCGGTAACTTTTGGTTCATTCCCGAGCAATTAAATTTAATCGATATCTATAACTCACAGTTCACATTAACCCATGTAATATAACATTTTTCAAATATTTTATTCTTAAGAACATGATCGAGAAAACGAATTTCGTCCAATAAATGAGATATTCACACAGGAAAAAAAATATAAGCTGTCCACAGATACCAGCAGCGTCCTTCACTCATTGATAAAACATAACTCAAATAAAGAAATGTATTTTTATTTGAGATAGCTTCACACTTATGACATGAATATTCCGTTTGCTTGAATTTATACGAATTTTATTTTTATAAATTGAACAACCATTGAATTGGAACTTCAGGCAATCGCGATGAATAAATTTTCAAAAGTATCTTAATAGTGAAGCAGTTCAGATTGCTCACGCAAAGAAACGGTTTTTATGAAACATCAATTTCGCACATCTTCAGAATGTCAATTTTCACACTCGTTGTCAAGAAGATTTTTTCGGTTCCATGATGCCTTGACATCGAATTGGTTTCCATAACTTGAACAAAAAATTCTGTAAGACAGTCAACTTGTTCTTCAGTGCATGAGAAAAGTATTTAAGTAATGAAAAATCCGTGAGCGGGTGATTTGGCTGCTTTGAGTTGTTTATTGTATCACCTCTAGATGAAATTGAAATAAACATAACTTATTGAAAGTGAGTTATGTAATTTAAATGTAACTCATATAATTAAATAATTTATTATTATATATTGGAATATAAAACAATAATAGTGGTGCGCCAAATCACCCGTAGTGGCAGGTAACTTGACGCAGGTGCAGTATTTCCAAAATCTAACATTAATCCATTTTATGTTTTTTGTTTTATTGAAAAATCTTCTTCCTCTTACTATAGACAAGATATCAAGGTACCTAAAGCACTTTTTTCCATCATTTTCGGTTGTGCATTACTCTTCAAAATTTAATTTTTCTTTTTGGTGCACCAGCGTACCCCCCTCTCCCTATATGAACAAATGCAGACGAAAAGCTTAGTTGTGAATTTTTTATATCGTCTTATAATTCAATTTCATTTTTCTTAAATGAAACTAAATTGAGAATAAACAAATGAATAAGTATGTTTATGTTTCATTTTTAAAGCCATCGCAGCTCTATTCTCGGCCACCTTTGTCCATGCGGTGAGTTTTACTTCACTCAAGAAAATGTTTGTACTGTTTTTTAATCAAACCAAAATTTGTTTGACTCTGCATCCAAGATAGAATTTGTTTGATTCAAATAAAATTTCATTGAGTTGAACAATGGTGTGCATAAATCAAACAACTTATTGTTCAAGTCGATGAAATATTTATCTGGCCCTGTATGCAAAAAAAAATTGTTTGAGAAGAATGATTTTTTCATTTCAAAAACAGTATTTCTTGAAACAAGAACAACTTCATTGAGTCAAAAAAATATTTGATTAGACTTATTTAGTACTACATTTCTTCAATTCAAGTAATCTTTTTCCTCAGCGATATATAATACAAGATGTCTTTATTCTTCCCATTTAGGTAGATACTCCGCCCCACTTCCACAAAAAAGAATTGGTAAGCGATATTTTTGTGAAAAAGGATTTTTTGGTATCAGTGGAATCGTGAGGGTAAGCTGCGTCTGACCATTCTAATTCAAATCAAAATATTCCATTATTTATAATAAAAATTGAGTGTTTAAAATTGCTGGAATCAGAAAATTGACGAAATAAAATGGAGAAATATACGGAAAGTACCTTGCGGTCCCTAAACATTGTAAGGGAAGTTGAATACGTAAAGAAATAAGAGGGAAAATGGAAAATATGATATATGTTAATAACTTTGCGAATGTTTTGCCTGACAAAACTGATCAAGCGTGCTTCTTGTTACAAAATCAAAAGTCACTTTTCTTACGTGAAGTTAATCTTACTTTATGAACATGTGATATCGAGGAAATACCACCTTGATCAAAAAGTTGTGGGACTTTATTTTTAAAACCAAAAATACAAGTTTATTCATCATAATCGATATTGTACCCTTCGAAGTACTCCCCAACGACTGCAACGCACTTATGCCAGCGCTTGATCGAATCCTCGAAACATTTTTTATAATCCGTTTGCGGTATAGCCATCAGAGCCATCTTCGATTTTTCCATGACCTCATCT
>JAUMHM010009301.1:0-17718 GCA_032362435.1 Melikaiella ostensackeni
ATTTTGCACCACGATAACGCACCGTCGCACAATGCCATCGTTATCCGTGAGCATTTGGCTGAAAACGAAACGAATACGATTGGATGAAGCGTTGGCATAAGTGCGTTGCAGTCGATGGGGAGTAATTTGAAGGGGACAATATCGATTATGATGAATAAACCTCATTAGATTTTACTTTTTGATACGATAAATAAGCACAATGACATATAGTACTTCGCAATTTTGTTTTATACTTTAGAGTTACTTTTATCCCTGACGTATTTGACTGTTTTTTTTGTAATACTTTTTTTTCCTCTTGGTGAAACTTAGTTGCATGAAAATTTTTTCAATATGTTTCATGAATTTATTCACTTTCATAAGTCCGTACTCAAGTAGGAATTATCCAAAAATAAAAATTAGCATGATAGATGAGATAAAAGGACAGATCCTCCTTGAGATTAGCCTTTGCTTCTTTATTCTCTGATTCCCATATGATACAACATTTTTAAAAATATTTTTTGATACATTTTTGAATACATCCATATATTTTAATGTGATTACGGATGTGGCCATTAAAAAACGCGAAAATATCATTTTCATGGTCAAACCTCAAGAAAAATACGTTCTAAATAGAAGAAAATTTTGTTCACAGATGTTTTTTTTGTTTGAAAGGAAATGTTCAACACGTACAATAAGAAAGAACCACCTAGTGCTTCCCCCCTTGTTTACCTGCCCGGTATGGCAGAAAGGGGCACAATAGAAAGGGATGAAGGTCTACTGGAGAGGGATTAAGGAAGTGTTTCCATTCACCTCTACCCTTTTTTCAGTATCACCCCTTCAACCAAAACGCAACCCCGTATAGAATATCTCTTTTCCTACCCTTCGGGTTGAAAAGGACTACTAGTATCGGGTAGAAGTGTGTTTTCACTTTCGACTGAAGTGTTCCTTGCAAATTAATCAATAGCAAGATATCTAATACGGGTAGAAGAATCGGTGGTCAGTGTAACATTTTCGTGGTTTTAGTTGACTGTGATTCTCAGGTGCGAATCTTCATATGCCTATGTTACTCTGGCTATAAGTAACTGAATTGAAAAAAAATTGATGCCAATTTATGTCAATTCTATGAGATTCCGTACGGTTTCTTCATGAGCCGAGGCGGAAAGCCTTTGACAAGGCTTCCCGACGCGTCCTCGGGTTACGGATAGATGGTCCTTGCACTGAGGGTTACAGCTGAATATGGTTACAAACTAAATAAGCAGTCGCGAACAAAAGTCCAGGGATGGTCTAAAAGGAAAAACCCCCAAGCCAAGGCGTAAACAACCGTGCCGATGGCTGCATGGTACCAGGGAGTGGTGTCTTAATCAATGTCTCTGAGATACTGGACGATCTCCCAGAGTAAATCTTACCCTCGCATGCTGGGCTCTGCGAGGGCGTATGAACTCTTTCCCTAGCTGCTCGTGGGAACAACACTGATAACACCAAACTCAGCTGTGAAGGTGGTTCGAAACAATCGAACGCGTAGGGCTCCCGACAATGGGTCGGACAACAATACCGACAATACCCTAGAGTTGAGGGAGCCAATCAGAGTGAATCGACTGAGGGACGACCTGCTGTTACATACTCGGTGCCCCTACTATACCGCTGCCAGAACAATTCTGACCATCAGACAGCACATTGTTGTTAGAACACGAGTTGTACTATCTGACGCTAGGAGAAATCTAGAGCGCTGGGAGTTGTGGATCAGAGAAAATCAACAGTTTTTCTTTGACCCTTCTCGACTCTTCCGAGATCTTCCACTCACTATGGACCACCATAACACGTGAGGAGGAATGCCCACCTATAACTACCGAAGAGGTGAAGAAAGTATTAAGAAGCATGAAGAACTATTCCACTGCGGGACCAGATGGTATCAAGAGCTTCTGGTGGAAGGAGTTTCCTACAATTCACCAACATCTGGCCCGCATTTTCACCTCATATCTGAAGTCGGAAGAGCCTATCTCGGAGTGATTGGTGGAGGGAGGCATAGTGCTTCTCCCGAAGAAGGGCAATTCGTCTGACCCCGATAATCACAGGCTAATAACTTGTCTGAACACGCTGTATAAGATCTTCACATCCATCCTAAATGATAGGATTGTTGGAACCATCTGACCTGTTTGGCGAAAGATGTATGAACAACGCGAATCAAAGAAAGGCGTAGCATGAAGTCGGCCGAACCTGCTAATCGACAGGTGCATCTGTAAGGGCGCAGCATTCTACAAGCACTACCTGTCGATGACCTATATTGACTACCGAAAAGATTTCGATTCAACCTCCCACAGACTTATCATTTCTCTCTTGGAAAGCTTGAAACTTCATTCACAGATAGTAAGATGCATAGAAAGATTGAAGCCTCTTTGAAAAACCAGATTTACTGTCTCATCTGGAAATCATCGTGTGACAACTAACAGCGTCACCTCCCAGAGAAGCGCCTTTCAGGGCGACACCATGAGCCTCAAGAGGAAAGGTCCTCTTTTGCCGTAGTAGAAAATATTGTCAATTATGTGAAACAATTTTATATTGAAAAAAATTTGTGATTTACAAAATTCATATTTTATACAAATTAGTGCAAGTAATGATACATACTCATGAGATACTAATGCTAATACAAAAAGCTTCTAAAAACAATTTCAACAATTGGGTCAATTAAAAACGACATCTTTCGAAAAACCAATAAAGATGTGATTGAACAAAATATAGAAAATTTCGCGTTTCGGACATGCTCTAATCCAGCGCAAGACATGTGATAAGAATGTACTCGTTAAAGCCGAAGGAGCTTTAAAAAAAGGTAATTAAAAATTATCAAATCATATTTTTATCAATTGTCTGACATTCAACTTTGAAAAGTTACATTAGGGAGCGCAAAGTGCGAGACCTTACCGGCGCGAGCCCTATGTGCTTTACATAAATTGAGTGCCCCCATGCAAGAACAAGACGTAGATTCATTTTAGCGCGGCAGAGTTGGCCCCTGGCGACCAAAAATCCAAACTGGAAATTTTGAAGTTCAAAACATATATTATCGTGGAGAACTACGTTCTGCATCTCTTCTTCTCTTACAAGAAAATCGTGTCTTTTTTAGTTACTTAGCAAATTGCAAAAAAAGAGTTTTTTGAAAGCCAATTTTTAGTTCAATTTTTGTGTTAAAATCGTGTTTGAACCCACAGTTTTTGGGATCTCTTTATAAAATTTGGAGGCAATATTTCTCATAGTATTTTTGTTATGCCAGTTGAAGATGAAACTTCAAAGCTTCAGTCATAACAATATAAAAAATTATTTTCTAAGCTATTTTATAATTCGTTCCACAAAATGTTTGAGCGTTTCGTTTATCGAGGGAAGTTTGAGCAAACAAAAACTTCCTGTAAAGCAGTTGTTCAAAAAAGTATAGAGAAGTTTTCTGTAGAGGCTTTTCTGAAATAAATCAATAGGTAGACCACTATAAACGCTAAACTTTAAGCGCGCGACTGATCTTCCAAGCGTGTATTATGCCAAGTCGGGAAGTCTTGTAGAACGAATTATTCAATAACTTAGAAAATAATTTTTAATATTATTATAAATAAAGATTAAGTTTTACATCTGAAATTCATAACAAGAATACCATGAGAAATGTTGCCTATAAATTTTATGAAGAAACTCTAAAAAATTGTGGGTGTGAGCACGAGTTGAAGACAAAAATTGAATTAAAAATTGACTCCTAAAAAAACTCGTTTCTCGAAATCTGTTGAGAAATTAAAGAAGATACGAAATTCCTGTGTGAAAAAAGATGCGGAATGTAATTCTCTATGATAATATATGTCTTAAGATTCAAAATTTCCAATTTGGATTTGTTGTCGTTCTTGCATGAGGACACTCAATTCTTTCATACTAATATATATTCTTTTAGATGAATTTCTTCTTAGCATTGATATAGAATGTAAGGTTGCACTATTTTACTTAATTTAATTAATTGATTTGAATAATTTAATAAAAATTTGGTGTACAATTTAGCCCTTGAATTTCGAATCTGTCACAAAATCAGAGCTTTTAGAGGTCTAAAAGTCTCCTCAAATTTTTTTCTTCTGCAAAAATTTGAAAGTAACTTGACACTGTCACAAAGAATAATTAGTATTAGTCACAATGGATAATTCGAGGAAAAGTTCTAAACTGTAGAAGATGAAAGATAATATCGGTTTTATGAGGTTATAATATTCTTTCTGGCCTGGAAATTATGTACGCAACATTAATGGTGCTATTTCGACACATGGTTTGTTCTGTCAGCGATCATATCAAACTTACGAAGAACAACCGCAAGGTTGATTGTAAAATAATAAAAAAAATTAGAATATGTTAATATAGAGGTTTTGCTATCTTCATTGTAAGTTATTTTAATTGATAGTGAAGAATAAAATAACTGTTTCTACATATTTTTACACAATATCAATTTTTAATAAATAACGTGATAAAATACAAAATTAATTTGCTTTTACCACATGCAAGACTTTAGCCGTTTTGCTTAAGCGGGGCTAGATTTATAATTTTTCCTCCCTAGAGAGTAAGAAGTGACGTCAGAGGTGAATAATGAAAATTATACATTATTGTGGGCCGAAAATACAAAAATTTTGAAAATTGAAAATGGCTAGTACTGAAAAGTTGCCACGTGTCCATTACAAATAAAAAATCATGATTTTTTGAAATAAAAAATGGCCCTATAATGAGTGTACAAAATTTTTTGTGCCCTAGATACAGCTACTGGTGAGTTTTAAGAAAAATGGTCAATTGACATTTTGTAGGGCCTTTCGAAAGGACAAATTTTCTCTTAAACCATCAGGAAAGGTTATAGACGATTTTGTAGATCTTCCAATAGCAAGCATTTGATCCTTCTTGATGACCTTTTCAGGATAAAAAATTCTTCTCATTAACATTTTTTCGTATCTTTTATAGTTTGACTGGAAAAATGTTTTTTTTTTCCTCAAACTTTTACATTCTCATCTAAATGTAAGTGTTTAATTTTTAATGCTTCAAGTTTGAATTCATTAATTTTGAAAGTTCCCAATTAGTAAGCATATAATTTGTAACGTTTTTAGAATAATTACACCTTAGACGTTCACAATACGTTAGATTCTTCAATTTTGAACGAGGAAAATGAGAGTGATATTTTCCGGGACCGAAATCACATTTTTAGTAAACAAAATCTATCCAAACACTTTGAATGTCACTTGATGCTACATGATATAATACCTATTAATAATATTCATCATTTTGAAAATTTCTATGATTTTAATTTCAAGTTATAGTTTTGAATGCAAAATTCTGAAACAGTTTCATCTTTCTTTTGTCGTTGGGACACATATTTATCGGGTAGGGGAAAGGGGGGGAGGTCGTTAAAAAATCAACATCTTATTATATATTCGTAAAAATAAGCATTCAGTAGGTTTTGAGCGGATAATATCCTCTTCTAAAATTTACGACTCTTTTAATATCAATTAAAAAAATATTGTTCTCACTAAATTGAAATCCTGCCAATTCGATAATAGTTTCAAATTCAGATATTAAAAAATGCCTTGATACTCGATTTTATATTTAATAGTTCTGATTTAAATATTCCAATTCAAAAATTGAGAATAAAAAATGTTCCAAAATATTAAATATTTCAAACTCAACTAAAAAAAATTTGAATTGAAAGGCTTGAAACTGTGATATTTCTAAAATTGGAATCATAGTGATCTGGTTTTGTATTCTTTTTTCTAATTAATTATTTTCAATGTAATATCTTAAAGTGATCTGATTTTCAGTAGAAGATTTAAAAAAATAAATCATTTGAAATTGACAAATATTTGATTGGAACATTGCAAGAATCAATAATAATTCTAAACGAAGTGTTAAAAATTAAACGATTTGAAATTAAAAAGTTAAAAATGGTCTTATTCGCCATCGAAATATATAAAAATTAAACTAATTGAAATTGATACCTCAGTAATGGAATTCTTTCTTTAATTTTGAATGGTTACAATTTTAAAATTCTGAATATTCACGTTGAACGCTGTATTTTTAACTTTTCTCTGTCATAAGTTTTAATTTTGCATTTAAAATTCAAATGGTTGAATTTTGAAAAGTATAATTAACAATTTAACAATTATTAACTTTTCAACGATTTAAATTCACTTTAAATAATTGAAATTTTAGAGGGTTTTTGTATAAAAAACTTTCAATATTACAATTCTTGGTAATTAACCAATTTTTCAGTTTGGAGTGATGTTCGAATTCGTTTAATTTTCAACGTTTTATCATAGAAATTTTTTTATTTTTGATGTTTGCCATTTGAAATTACTTTATTCTAAACGTTTTTTATGATAATTTAATTTTAGAAGATTATAATTGAAAAATGTTCCCTTTTGAATAATGAAAATGACGGTCAATCAATTTGTTGATCAAAAAAATTTGTCTTATCAATTTTGATTTAAAAATATTTTTTTTTATGTAATAACAGTTTAAGATTCTACAATTTCCTTTTTCAAACTTTCAGCTAATCTAAAATTTTTATTTTGAACGTTCTTAATTCAAAATCGTTCAATATGCATATTTCTTACCTCGAACTCTTCTCATTAGAAATTATTAATATTATTTATTGTTTGGAAATTTTCTTTTACTCTTAATGTTGAAAAATTTGTTTAATAATATATATCCATTTTCTACCACCAAGGCATTTAAAGTGGAAAACCTAAGCCTCTTTCACAGAAAAAAAATGAAAAAAGAACACTGTGAACAAAAAAAGTATAATTTGTTGTTGATCCGCAATTTATAAGGGCGAATGTTTATTTCTTCAAAGAATGCAGGTGATTATTCGAAAAATAATGGAAAATTGTATCGAACCTGTAGAAGGAAAGGAATGTTAATTGGTATTAACAGTTACAATCCACCAAAATAGATAGTAGTTGACAAGTAGAGGTGTTCTAATTTCTAATTCTACTTTACCATATTTAAACTTTGATAAATTGATGAATTAAAAGTTTCTTAATTTTCATTTCAGATAATTTGAGTTGAGGAGTGTTCTGGTGCTTTGAATGATCTGATTCTGTAGTTTAATATTCAATATTCAAATTGAGATATTTTCCAAGTTTAGATTTTCCTAAGGTAGAAGATTTGTAGGTTGCCTTCTTTTTCTTTCCTCTTTTTTCATTTGGTTTCTTTAATTTGATTGGAACATTTGAATGTGTGTTGACCAAGTTTCATCGTCGGATTCTTGGTTTTTTTTCTTATTCCCGACAGTTTCGTAATTAACTAGACTATTTTCTCAAACTTCAAAATTGTTTAAGATGAACGGCCATTATTTATATTATTAGTTTGGCTATGGCTACGTGTACCGAAATTTCGATGTGAATAGCCAAAATTTTCGGTACGTAGAGACATTACCTATCATTTCTTAATGATATTTTGCAATTTTTATTTAGCTACGATAAGAAGCATTGATAAATTCCACATAAAAACAATGGCAACAAATCTATAAATATAATGTAAAGGTATTACTTAATATTTTTCCGTAGAAGAAAAAATTTTCGAAGAATAAGTTGATTGCTTTGATGACATCGTGTTTACGTACAGATGAGCATGTCATGTTAACAAACTTAAACACAAGATTGTCATTCAAATTTCTTTCGAACTATAGTCAGAAGTCGGATCTGAAAGTTGTTTTTCAATTTTAACAATTTGGTGCCTGTTCTCAAAACGCCTGTGACTTCGAGGATTGCATTCTCACATCGACACTCGCGATTAAGTTAATAGTTAAAAAAATAAGATAACGTAGGCAAAATAATTAAAAAGTAACAAAGATGTGTTTATCTTAAGATGGAGTCTACATAGCTGGCGCCGGCAACGAACGATGTAGCCGGCTGTTTCTCACAAAAAACGAAATACGAAATGAAATCGAATTACGTTTACAGTCATGCAAATACCTGAAAATATAATTTTGAAGGTCAAAACTGATGAAGATCATGTTTGCAGAAAGAAAAAAAATCTGTTTGCATTTTTTTCATGAAAATACGGTAAGCGTAAACGTTGGAAAGGGGTAGGAGTTTGACCAACATTATTTCTGTTACCAGTCACGGGGGCAACTTCCTGCCCCCACGAGACGTTGGAAAGGGTCAGGAGTTTGACCAACATTATTTCTTTGACAAGTCACAGGGGTGTCTTCCCGCCCCCACGAGATGTTGGAAAGGGTCATGAGCTTATCTAAAATTATTTCTGTGACCAGTCACAAGGGTGCTATCCCACTCCCTCCATGAGACGTTGAAAAGTGGCAGGGATTTGATCGATGTTTTTTCTGTAACCAGTCACACGGGCGCCCTCCAGTCCCCATGACATGTTGGAAAGGGGTAGGCGTTTGACCAACATTATTTCTGTGACAAGTCACAGGGGTGCCTTCCCGCCACCACGAGATGTTGGAAAGGGTTACAAGTTTGACTAAAAATTTTTCTGTGACCAGTCACAAGGGTGCTTTCTCGCTACGTCCATGAGACGTTGGAAAAGGAAAGGGGTTTGATCGATATTATTTCTGTAACCAGTCACACGGGGGGCCCTCCGACCCCCACGAGATGTTGGAAAGAGGTAGGAGTTGGCCAACGTTATTTCTGTGACAAGTCACAGGGGTGCCTTCCCGCCCCCACGAGATGTTGGAAAGGGTTAGAAGTTTAACTAAAATTATTTCTGTGACCAGTCACAAGGGTGCTTTCCCGCTCCGTCCATGAGACGTTGAAAGAGGGCAGGGGTTCGATCGATGTTATTTCTGTAACTAGTCACACGGGTGCCCTGCCGCTCAACGAGATGTTGGAAAAGGGCAGGGATTAACCAATATTATTTCCAGGACCAGTCACAGGGGTGCCTCCTTGCCTCACACGAGACAGTTGAAAGAGGTAGGGGTTTGACCAGCATTATTCCTGTAACCAGTCATAGGGGTGCCTTACCGCTCCAACGAGACGTAGGAAGGGGTAAGGGGTTTGACCAAAATTATTTCTGTGACCAGTCACAAGGGTGCTTTCCCGCTCCCTCTACGAGACGTTGGAAAAGGGCAGGGGTTTAACCAATATTATTTCTGTAACCTGTCACACGGGTGCCTTCCTACCCCCTCCACGAGACGTTGGAAGAGGGTAGGGGTATGTCTAATGTTATTTCTGTAACCAGTCACACGGGTGCCCTTCCGGCTCCACAAAACGTTGGAAAAGTGTACTGGGTTGATCAAAATTATTTCTGTGATCAATCACGGGGGTGCATTCCCGCCCTTATGAAACTTCGGAAAGGGGTGGGAGTTTGACCAACATTATTTTTGTGACAAGTCACAGGGCCCACGAGAGCCCTCACGAGATGTTGGAAAGGGTCAGGAGTTTGACTAAAATTATTTCTGTGAGCAGTCACAAGGGTGCTTTCCCGCTCTGTCCATAAGACGTTGAAAAAAGGCAGGAGTTTGATCGATATTATTTCTGTAACCTGTCACACGGGTGCCCTCTCGCTCCCACGAGATGTTTGAAGGGGGTAGGGGTTTGACCAACATTATTTCATCAATTAAATATTGCAACGAATATTAAAAGAAAAAATTTGCCCGCCTTGCGGGCACATTCTCATCGCGTGCTTCGCTCGCGCGTTTGAGCGCGCCTATGGCGCGCGATTCGGTCGTCGCGCTTCGCGCTCGGTGTTATATGTTCTTCATGTACAAATTTATAAAATTGTTTTCGATTTTGAATGAGAAAGAAAATTTATTCACTTAAGGCTCTATCGGCCCTAAGGAATACACTCTCATCATAATATTCGCGCTTTGCGCTCAGCTTTTTGCGCTCACCGTATAATATATACAAATAAATTATTAAAAAGACGTTCAAAAAAATAATCTTGATTTACGATTGGTCCTATAAAGAAATGTTCAACAGCAATTTTATTTGATCTTTTAAAAGCATGAATTCTACTTTTTTTACTATTTTTTTCTTATCTCTTGCGTTTGGCTCCAAAATAAAAATAAAAATATTCGAATACTATTTTCTATACTTAAAATACAAACTATGCCTCCTACCAGAAAATATTTACAGGCAAGTTTACAGGTCTTCGTAAAAGCAACAACTTTGACATCTCAACTTTCTTTCGTATTCCGCGTTATTTAGCTATATTAGCATATATTAGCAGTATATTAGCATATACTGAAATAAAAGGAAAAAAAATACTCCTTGGTTTTTGGAGCGTGCAACTCAATAAGAACATTGTTCGTTTATGATTGGTGCGCCGTGCCTGTTGCACGGGGCACGCGGTCTAATCGGAATATCGCATGTTTCAGAATTTTAGTTTTTGGTTTTTTTTTCTAATAAATCTAGAGGTTTGAAGTTCCAATCTAACTCGCCATAACCGAAACTACTTCAATTAAACTAAATGCAAGAAAGAAGTTTATCTCTGACATACCGATAAGTGATCAATTTATAAGCATCTTCCGAGGAAAACTGTCAAATGTTGTAAGCTGCACATACTGAAAGACAAGCCTGGTCTAAGAAATTCAGATGGTTATTTAATAATAAGATGACTGGGCAAGCAAGGCTCGTCGAGGTGAGGATTGGGAATTCAGTTCTGCGAAACCAATACTTGTGAGAATCACAAGTGATAATTCTAAAAATTCAGAATTTCCAGCTCCTCCTCTTTTATACGTTGAAGATCTATATTAATATAATAAGCGAACCTTTAGTTATCCCGGCTAGATCAGATATTTAAGGAAGCAGAAATGGGAGGAGTCAGGAATGACGTCACGGGTCTAGGGCCAAATTTTAAATCGCACATTTTTATTTCGAGTTAGCGTTATATTTCTCAGGAATATCATTACAAAACAAAATAATAACCAAGCCCGAATCACAATTACTCAAATGAATATAAATGAGCCGAAAGCATTGAAGTTTATTAGGCCATTACAGGCCGACTACCAAGTCAATGAAGGTTACGATAAGGTCGAACTGTCCGATATACGGCAACTTATTATTCTTCGAAATATTATAATTGAAAATATTACAGTTTGACTCCTGAAATATCATAATTGAAAATATCACAATATCACTCCCGACCGTTTGTTCAGACAATTAGTGATCGTTTTGAAGTTACATAAGAAACCCGAGAATTGATTCAAAACAAAATTGCGAGTGTGACACGATAATCACTGGTTTTCGAATGAGAATCAGACAGACTGGAACTTGACCTTACTTTTGATTCTTCGACGGTCCCGCAGACCACCACGTCCATGACTCATGTCTCAGGTCTTTAGGAATTCTCAGTTCTCAAATTTTGTATTTTAGTTTCAGATCACTCGACTCTCTACTGGACCCTGTCCGAACAAGATATTCTCAAGATGTCTCACATATCTTAAAATTTTATATAAATATCCCTCTGATGTCCTCTGAATTTCTTCAGGATAATTCATGAATATTTCCATTATGCTGCATACGGTAACCTCAGGACATTCCATTTATGTTCTACTGATTGAGTCAAATGATAAAAGAAAATTTAAACTGAGAGGACAAGTTTATCAATGCGTAAAATTACATAACATAAATAAAGTACATTCAAAAAATGTACAGAAAACGTGTTATGAAGGACGTTCTTAGAAAATTTTTCGGATATCCTATTGATTTCTCACTTCATGAAATTCGGTTATCCCTTTTAGTACAATACCATATCTCATATTTATAAGATTGGGGTATACTTTGGCTGTTTTGAGGTTTACGATATCTCAGAATATCTTCAATATGTATCATGGATATTGGCATTTTCGCCCTGTAAGATATCGTTTGGATATTTTGGGACATAAACGGGACCTGAACGGGATATTCCACCGATATCTCTTGCTGTAATGATTTAAATATATGTAGCAAGGGAAATCTGAAGAAAATCCGCTTTTCGGACCTAACTGCTTGCGTATTTAGGTATATAATTTTGATAAAACACGCCATTTTCATGTCAGAAACTCATAATTAGGATCTGTAATTTGTTCCCACAAAATACAAATGATTTGTTGGATGCAGTAAAAACGTTTGGCTTAGTTAACAAAATATATTTGCAAAACTGAAAAAACGAATCAAACAAAAAAATCTGGTCGATTAAGCAAATGAGTCGGTCGACTCAACAGAAATTTTGTTCACTCAACCAAACTTCATTTTAAGTCAAACAAATGCGTCAGCGAAACGAATTCGTTCAATGAACACATTTTTTTCTGAGTGTGACAGATTAATAAAATACTGAAATAAAAATAACGTTTTCAGGGAAACCTTCTTTCCATTCAAGAAGTCATTTTTTTGCTACCATTTTGCACCACAATTTCGGTTTCCATCGCTTAGAATAGTGAAAGAAAAAGGTAGATTGAATCTAGAGATAAAAATTAACACACAGAATTATGTAAAAAATCTGAAAATAACATGCGTCACTGTTCTGGTTTTACGCGTGACAATATTTTTGTTCGTAAATGTGGTATCATTAATTAGAATTATGAGGCAACGTTGAAAAAGAAGAAACTAAGGTCAACTGAAATCGAGAAGTTCCATATGAAATTTGCTTCAAAAATATTAGTATTGTAGTTTTTCATAACGTGACTTCCTAAACAGTAAGGAATTCGGAAAGCGGATAACATTTTCGGAATTATCGCCAGACAAGTGTAATAGTAACAACAATTGAAATTATATAGATTTATCTGATATGCATATTGCATGATAAATTTACAAAATTGTTTTAACATAAATAAGGATGAGCTTTCACGACGGTAAGGATGATCCTTTTCGCTAGGGCAAGTACGAATTAGAAAACATTTTCCTGGTTCAAGATATGAATAAGGTCTGGCTCCGTCTTATAAGCCAAACTTTCAGAATTTCTTCAACAACTCTTGGAAATGTCTTGATTGCCTTCGCATTTTTTTGGTACGCGGGTATGGCTTTGAAGTTCCGAACCAGCGATGGTTTTGCATCTCCGAGAGCACTGATGACAAGGACAATAATTTTGACCGAATGTTCTCGGTACATTCCCCGCAGCTCCTTTATAAGGTCACGATACCTCAGCCCCTTTTCCTTCTCTTTGATTGTGATGTTGGCGTCGGCCGGAGCTGAGAAATCGATCACGAATATAATTCATTTCTCTTTTTCAAGGATTACGATGCCAGGCCTCAAGTGTTCCATATGGACTGTAAACTGGAACTGGAAGTTCCAGTAAATTTTGCACAAGTCGTTCTCCACAATTGACTCTATCTCTCTAGGAGCCTTCGGCAGGGCAGGGTCGCGGATAATACCATAAGAGCGACAGAGATGGTAATAAAGCACTTTCAGGGCCGTACTATGCCTGTGGAGATACAGCATTCCCGCGTGAGTTTGACACCCAGATAGCATATGCCTTAGGAAACTTTTTTACTTGAGATGCGGCTGCGGTATACCAAAGTGGAAATGACACTGTACTTTGCCAAACGTCTTGAGGTTCCTGACCATTTTCAGGAGAGGATCTCTTCCATTTGCCACGATGTAAGCTGTACCCAAGATAATTCGAGTAGAACCGGGATGTTAAGCATGTTAGTTGCAGATATCTTGTCCAATGCCGACAGATTGGAAAACCAAATCTATCGCAGCAGACGCTTTCATCTGCCTCGGAGAGCCTCCTTCACTGATATTATATCCTGAACGCGGCTCTCTGGCATGCCTAGGTATAGGTGGGTCTCTCCAGCGCCAGGGTATCTGATAGAGCTCCTGTCTACGAGATCAGGGACGTCGCTAACGCTAGCGAGGCGTCCTCCTTTTATATGAAGCTTGGCACACTTGTCCAATCCAAAGTTGACACCAATTCCTCGTGTGTACCCCCCGACGATCTTTAGAGTATCCTTCAGATGCTGTGTTCCACAAGCATAGATCTTCAACTCATCCATATGAAATATATGGATGACCTCATTTTTTTCCTGTGATCTGTCCCGAGTAAAAATACTTCGTCTTGATTCTGACTTGAATGGCCACCAATCAAAACATATTGGAGATGAAGTGAAGACATCTTTCGATGTCTCATTTTTGAGACAGAGCCAGACTTTATTTCTTGTCTCTAGACAAGTTTCTATGTCTTAAAGACATATACTATGTCGAGCGCTTACAACTTCAAGAGAAATGCTCATGTGTTGATTCGAATTTTTCTGTCTTGAGAGAGTAAAAGGGTTGCCGATGAAAGAACTCAAAATGATTGGATTCATTGGTAATAGTACTGCAAAGTTTCTTCTCCTTTTTGTTCTTCTTATATGCATTGAAAATCATGAACGTTTTACTTCTGTTTTTGATGTGTGTACCATAAGGCAGTGGATGTAGCTCTTTTATATTTTCGGACCTTGGTGGATTGCCTATGTCAGTGACAGTCAATGATATTGAACATTGTATTGCTCACTTGAGGCTGTTGTGTGTACGACTCTTAAGTTCATTCACTCTCTTGTTCATTAATTTTTGTTCGACGAGTGAAGTTGTCGGCCCTTGTAAACTCGCAACCTCATACAATGTTAACATTTTTTATGCTTTGTCGTGTAAAACGTTCAGCTAGTTCCAGTTTTGAAATTCCAAAAGGCTTCGATTTCAGTTGCCTACGTACGCAGATATTAGTCGGTGTTATTTATTCAAAAAGGAAACTTTGATGATGACATCTAATGACACGCCTACTCTTGGCGAAATTTTCAAACATAGCTTGTAAAATAGAATCTATATGTTCTGACATCTTCATCGCTATTGTTAGCGGGAATCGCGTTCTCTCAAACTTTAATGGGCAACACAAGAATTATTTTGTATTTATATACACAGCGGGATGAATGGAAAAATATAACTCTTCTAAAGAAAAGGTTGGTAATTTTAATCAAAAATCGAACGCACTTTTGGATATTGCTGCATGCAAGTATGCTGATTTTGAATTATGTTCATGTTTTCTTAGAAAGAATATTCCAGGTATCCAACAAGTATTTGTGCAAGATCAGTGAACTGATAGACGATTGTTAATACGTTCTGTAGCTCCTGCAAAATTGTCTCAAGGCCACATGGAGAGCGAAAACCAAACTCCAAGTTTGGTTTTCTCCAAGTCAAGCGCTGTCGGATAGCCTTTTACATCTTTTGGCCATTTATATTCAATTGAGTCACAGAATATGTATTACCAGGAAGAAGAAATTTACACAAATAAGGATAATGATAATGAGTATTTGACAAGTACACCAATACGACCATCAATTGGTTCACAAAATCTAATGAAATTAACGAACACTACCCTTATTTGCTCACGATGTGAGGTCCCCCCAAAAGATGGGACTGTTATTTCCACCAGTGTTCTTCAAGACATGGGCCTCGTGAGCGAACATTATAAGTCCCTTGTCATCGACAAGAATAAAATCACAAGAGAGAAGATTCGAGCAAGAAAAGGCCAAGCAAACAATGCGCAATATGATACTAACGTTAAAGGCTTGTATTTTAATGGTCGTCGTGATAAGACAATCTTAAATAAAAGGCAAGGTGCTATATTTTATCACAAAATGAATGTCGAGGAGCCTTAGTACTTAATCAAAGAACCTGCCTAAAATTACGTCGGACACACAGCACCAAAATCTGTGGCAGTGAAGGATATATCGCAAAGTATAATGAGCCATGTTCTCACTCTACGTGATGGATATGAAGATCTTATTCTGCTTAGTTTCGATGGGACAGTAGTGAACACCAGTATGAAAAGCAGCGATATCGGGGAAATCGCACTAACTTTTGACAAAGCCTTACAGTGGGTTATTTATCTTTTCCACTTCAATGAGCTCCCTTCCAAAACTTGTTTTTTATTTTATCAATGGTCCTACAACTGGTCTAAATTCTTACTCTGGGAATGATTGTGAAAATTACCAGTTGTTGGATTTTAAACAATACCCACTGATTTACCAACAATAAATCCAGTTATTTTGAGCAAAGGTCAGCAGTATTCACCATTCTAATTTATGATGTGTTTATGTAATACTAATCTGCCTTGCAGTTGCATCAGGACATTGCCCTGAAGGTCTAGCAAACCGTGAACCTGGTGTCGTTGATATGGCTCGTTGGCTTACATCCATCTAATGCAACTCCACTGAACCTCTAAGATACAGATTATCATCATAATAAACTGGGCATGTTGCATGGTCACATCTCCTTCTGTGCTGTGAAGTAAGACCTCAGATATCCTAAAAAATCTGTCAGACAATAATGAACGCACTTACAGGTAGAATTTTGCTGACTTTCCTTGTCACGCACAGGCAGTGAAGTGCGTTTTTCGTCATTTTTTGAAATATTATATTTCGACAAAAGAATGTTTACCTTGCTTTTTTCCATCTAAGATTATTGACTTTCATGAACTTTACCTAACTGATAATCGAAAAAAAAATTTCCATGAGCAACGAATTCAAAAAATTTCAAATTTGAAAATTTTCAATCGACTTGCATAATAGTGAGACATTTTTGAAATTTTCTTTCTTGAGATTTGTTTTTAATGCCACAAAGAAACTATTCAGAACTATCGCCAAGACTCTAATCATTTTGAGTGGTTATACCTGCCCTGATGAGGAGGGTTATCCTGACTGACATAAAAGCTAATCCTTGTCCATGGCTGAGCAATTTAGTATATTTTTATACGATCTATATTGAATTAATTCGTTCGCGGATTTTTATTCGTATTTTACATGCTTAACGAAGATACTGAAACTGTTGTGAGTTTTTAAGTGTTTCTTATGGTTCAGGAGATCCCTATAGAAAATTAAATTTTAATCGCCTTGAAGCAAATTTTTTACGGCTATGATCATTAAAAACCACAGATCCTAAATTGTCAACTTGAAAACAACTAATTTGAAAATTAGAGAATTTTTCCCTCATCAATTTTGATTCTTTGCATCTGTCGACTATCTCATTTCTGAGTCCAGAAAGTTTCGTCTTCAGACAAGTTTACGCCGACTCAAAATCACCCAGCTGAGACCATGAAAGTGAGACTTTATCTGACGATAATCGTATTTCTCCATTCATTTAGAACTTTACCGTTTTCAGCAGACATACTCATAAATTCGCTCAGCCACACGAACAAATATCCGTCATCGCTCTTAGGCATTCCAGCAGTGATATCATCCCCACCAACAGCCCTACCACTCTTTAGTTTTCTAATTACGGATATAATTTCGCGGACATCGATTCTTCTTTCGCCACCTTCAACGGGATTGTCTAACGTATCCTCTTCTGTGTTGCAGTTGTTATGCTTCATAGCTCGACCTCCATAAAATTTCTTGAAAAAGTCACGTGACACAATTGATTAACAGTTAACAACAAATATTTTTGTTATGAACAAATTGACTTATTACGAATATTCGAACAAAAAAAATTGTTATCTGCTGTAAAGTCGATTATTTTTAAATCAAAAATGAAATTATCATATAAAATATTGCAATTTAATAACAATTCGCAATTGAAAATATAATTTGAAATTCAATTATCACTAAAAGTATAAAAAAGAGCTTCGAAATGTTTATTACATCATCTCGCCGAATGAAAATGTTTTGTCTGATAATATTATTCTTGAAATAAAGAATCATGACTCCGCAGGAAAAAAATAATTTTCTATCTGAAATATGCAATATGAACCAATAAATACGTAGCCTACAAAAGAAAAACGAAAATTTTGGAAAAGTGGCAATTTATTTTTCCACATAATCTCCTTTTAACTCAATAC
>JAUMHM010009310.1:0-17717 GCA_032362435.1 Melikaiella ostensackeni
AACCGTGACCATCCTCAAATACGGCCTTAAGGCTAAGAATACGCAAGCCAGGTCAAATCTCGTCAATCCGTGATCCTGTATCTGTTGTTGTTGCCGTTAACCTCAAAATCGTCATGACAGGCGACAACATGAGATCAAACATTCAACGAGTAAGTAACAAATATCCACAAATCAAAGTGAGTGCTCCTGGGTCGAGTTGACTTTCGCTCTTGGTTCAATCATAATTATTATCCATAAAAAAAAAGGAAAAATTTCAAAGTGACAGGGAAATAGCATTTACCCTGTCACAATGAAGTATTGAATTCCCTGGAATAAAAATGATACACTTTCTATATCTGAATGAGTAAGAGTTAACTTATCAAATAGTGCAAGTCATTATAATTGATCTTGTAAGTATTTCTACTAATTATTGGTGAAAAACAAAACTACTGGTTCTGAGTGGGATTGTTATTAATTTACTTCCTTAGAAAATTTCTATGGGATTAAGTAACAAGTTTACTCCTACGTCCAATTTTACATGACTTTATAAATACGCACTTATTAATTCAGATGTACAGAGTATATGATCAAAGTGTTGTTTTATCAACTTTCAGTCACTTGTGAAAATGATAAGTACAAGAATTCGGAGCATATTTATTTAAGCTTCAAAAGAATCTTCATTTTGTAGACATATATCCATTTTTTTGAATTACAGAAGTCATTTAATTGAAGAAAAATTATGTTTCATGATTCTTCAAACAATTTTAACATTTTGATTTTTTATTAATTTATTCATGGGAACTGACGACATGCTTCGGTTCATCGATGGACCATGGTCACTAAATTTAAAGAAAGTGAAAAAGTAAAAAACCGATTCAATCAAAGGCACATCGAATATCGGATTTTCCCACGCACGGGCCGATCGAATCGAAAAACTAATTCGATGACACACTGGATGTCGGTTTTTGGACATTTGATCGACGGAACGATCAGATAAAAAAAACCGATACGACGATACCGCAAGTCGAATGTCGGTTTCTTGACATTCGATGGACGGGCCGATGAATCAAGGAAAAACGACTTGACAATAGCACGAATCGAATGTCGGTTTTTCTACATTTGATGGCCGGGCCGATCAGATCGGAAAAAAACGATCCGACAGTAACACGAATCGAATGTCGGTCAGTCGACATTCGATCGACGGACCGATCAAATCGAAAAAAAACGGATCCCACGATGGCTCGAGTCGAAATTCAGTTTTTTGACATTCGATGGACTGGCTAATCAAATCTGAAAAAAACGATCCGACAGTAGCACGAATCGAATGTCGGTCTGTCGAAATGCGATCGAAGGACCGATCGAATCGGAAAAACACCGATCCGACGATGGCGCGAGTTGAATGTCGGTTTTTCAACATTCGATGGACGGGCTGATCGAATCGAAATAAAACCGATCCGGCAGTAGCACGTATCGAATATCGGTTTTTCGACATTCTATCGGCGGGTTGCTGGAATAGAATAAACCGATCCGACAGTAGAACCAATCGAATGTCGGTTTTTCGCCACTCGATCGACGGACCGATCGAATCGAAAAAAACCGATCCGACAGTAGCACGAATCGAATGTCGGTTTTTTTACATTCGATCGGCGGGTCGATCGAATCAAATAAAGGGATCCGAAAATGAACGCACGTCGAATTGAAAATGCCATATTTGATCCGACAAAATGCACACCTCTACAAATCAACTTCAATCCCAAAAACTATCACTCACCTCTCCACTTTCTTTGTTTCTAAAGGCAATCTTCCACTCACAGAACTTTTCATTAATAACAAAAATAATATCAATTATGAATTATAAATATTAAATAAAAAATAATATTAATTTTACTACAATTACACCAAACTCTGCACCGCACAATTACCGCAACCTAACACTTTCATGCCGAAAACGGTGAATTTCCAACGTCAGTTTGAAGAGTTTCACGTGATTTAAGTGTGTAAATGTAAAAAATGTGGTTGTTTCAAATAACGCTCGAATGTTAAAGATTCGGATGTGATGTGGGAATGCTACATATGATTTACATGAAATTCATCTTACTACAATCTATTTAGAATTGTTTACAGACCTACTCATAATAAATTCACTTATACTAGATCGTATTTACATATTTTCGAGCAATTTCTAATAATATGTTAATCAAATCCAGTTTAAGTGAAAAAATACCCCCACAGGGGCCCTTCTCCTTAGGTTGTGGAAGGGTGACCCCCTATAACACTACTAGATAAACTAGTAGGGCCCACCTCGGCGAAAGAATTACGTCACCGATGGGGCCCTCACTACCATTCCCCACTTATGCCCAGCTAGAAATAGAAAAAACTCGTCAGAGCCCCACTGGAACTTCTTCGGAATTTTTTCACGGTTATGACCTATCTGCTTAAGGCAATTGCACGCCTCTATTTAATCATATTTATTATTCTAATTAAAACATATTTCAGTTATTAAAATTCATCCATTTCTATTTCTTTTTACAGAATTAAGTTCTCAGGCCGGTCGACAACCTCCATATGATACTCATTCTCCTGAGGGATCTCCTGTCAGGAGGAGATATGATGGGGTTTCTTCTAATGTGGGTGCTTCTTCTTCGCATGCAGGTCCTTCTTCTTCGCGTACAGGTCCTTCTTCTTATCCCGACAGCCCTCCTTACTATCTAGGGAGTCCTACATCTTCTCAAGGGAGTCCTTATCGTCATGGGAGTCCTTCTTCCCTTTATGGGGATTATTATCAGCATAGCCACACCAGCGATTCTGAGAGCGAAACTTCTGGCGGATCTCCTAAACGTCTGGCGGATAAATTAGGACCTCACAAGTACAATTTTCCTCTTGCTCATGATCTTGACTATGAATGTATTGTAGATTCCCGTAGACTACGTTTTGAGATCAAACGAGGCGTAGTATTCGATGTAGCAGCAAACGACGAAGGTGATATCTTTGGAATTATAGACTCTGAAGGTGAGGTTCGCAGAATATATCAAGGACTTATGAGGGTATCAGTGAACATGAAAACCCACGCCGTTGCGCCATTTGAAAAAGTTTTTTTTAATGCTCCGAAGACAAAGTAAAATATGAAGGTCTTTTTTTAATCCTCGAATTGTACATTTACTAATCTTAGGCGCATTAAGATAATCTAATAAAGATTTGATTAAATATAATATAATCAAAGGGGAAGAGTGAAAATCGTCTAAAAAAAGCAAAATGCAAGATTTTGAAACGATTCAACAGCCAAGAAAAATGTTCCCTTTTTTACGAAAAAAAAAACTGCACTTGTGCTTTATTATATTTTCCTTTATAGTTAATAGTGAATTTTGCCTGTAAATAAAATTCGATAAGGGATATTCTGATTTCATTCAATAAAGGACAATTAAAAAAAAAATCAGACTTTTCTTTTGTATTAACAAACATCACTCGAGCTTCGAATTGTATTGATGGCGGCGATGGGTAAGCTACTCTTCAAAAGGATCGAGTTATCGTTACCGTCACATCACAAAGGAAAAAACTATCGTTGCTTTTTTAGTTACTTTTATATAATATATTTACATATATATAGATGAATTGTCAACCACAAATGGAATAGTTGAATTTTCTGGTAAAAAAATTAATTTTGAATCAAAACAAAACAAATTTTTAACAAAATAGTTGAATTTTCAATCGAAGAGGTGATTTTTCAAGTAAAATGAGGAATCTGCAACCAAAAAGAATAAAGTTTCAACAATGTAGTTCAACTTTTAACCAAGTAATTGAATTTTCAACGAAAGAGGTGGATCTTCATCCAAAACAGATTAATTTTCAATCGATCATTCGACGAGATTCAATCGACATTTTCAATCAAGAAGATTGATTTTTTACAAAAAAGAGAAATTTTCTACAAATTACATGAATTTTCAGACAAATAGTTGAATAATCAATTGAAAGTGATAAGTTTTCAACCTGAAATTGAACAGAAGTGCGGAGAGCAAGCAGTTCTACATTCTGTAAACTTCACAAGAATTACGAGTTCCTACTTCCAGCACCTGTTGAACACGATATTTTTTTCAACGAATACAGGAAATTTTCGATTTGAAAAACGATAAAAACAAGTTTTCAGGAAATTTGAGGGGGTTATGACAAAATTACCACAAATTAATCCATAAATTACCAAAGATTTTCGGAAATTTAAGGTATTCAAGTATCCAAAGTTTTTCGGAAGAAATCCAAAGATTTCCAAAATTTCCGGGAATTTATGGAAAATTGACAAAAATTTTTCACGCTTTTAATTTTTTGATCATACGTGAAATCTTCCTCAAATATTAGCAATATAAAAACATAATACGTCCCATATTTGTTCCTTCTCACAAGAAGAATCGATTAATATATTTAGAAAAACTCCATGTCACAATGAAGTTATCATATACATGTACAGATTTTTCAATTTACTTAACGCTTATAAAATGAAAAATTCTCAATTTTGAACATGAAGCCAATATCTTAAGTATCAAATTATATTGTTTTGATGAAATGAATCTATAGAACTATGTGAAAACCTAATATGAACAATATACAATCAATAATAAATATTAATGAGCAATAATAAGTAATAAATATCAAAAGAGTTTCAGGATGTTTGATGTCTGACATGGATGTCTGAGAAACAACAAATTGATATTTCATAAGAAAAACCCTTATTTTTTCGAATTCTTTCAGACTATTTATTCAGAATTATACGATAACGTTTCGTAAGATTTTTGTGACCGGGCGATAAGATTTTATATTTTTACTCAATATATGAACAATATACCAATTATCTTCACTGTAAACAAAATGTCAACACATTTTCAATGATTTGCAAGGATTTCAAAAAACTTCAAGGGATCTCGTAATATTTTAAAATATTTCACCGAATTTCAAAGAATTTATTCGACTTTCAGACATTTTAAGAGATTCCAATGGATTTTAAAGGATTTTAAGGGATTTTTATAGGATTCTTAATATTTCGAGCAATTTCAAGGATTTTAAAAGATTTAACGAAATCTCAAAGAATTTTTAGGGATTTCCACAATTTAAAGGATTTCAAAGGATTTCCAGGAAGCTCAATCGTTTTCAAGGATTTTCAAGAGATTATGTACGATATCCATGGAATTTGAATGATTTCAAAGAATTTTCACATGACTTGAAAATTTTGAGGGCGTTACAAAATTTCCAAAAGAATGCACGGAACTGTAAAGGACTGAGAATAATTTCCAGCGATTAAAAAGAAATGAAACAAATAATTTTATAAAGTATTTTTACAATTGAACATCCTCTTTTCGTACCTAAGGCAGCATTTGACATCCCAGGATGCCCATTTTCACCCGTCAAACATATATTGCAATCCAACGTCCCCTTTTCCAACCGTCAGAATAATTTTACAATCCAAAATCCTCTTTTCCACCCGTCAAACACATTCCACATTCCAAAATTCTGCTCACCATCTCCTAGGGTTCCCATTACGATCCAAAATCTCATAATCCACCAATCCGACTCATATTACGATCCAACATCCCCTTTTCCTACCCTTAGACTAATTTTACAATCAAAAATCTCCCTTGGACCCCTCAAACCCATTATACAATTCAAAATTCTCTTTTCCACCCGCCTCACTCATTTTACAGTCCAACATACCCTTTCCCACTACTCACTCTCTTTTTAAAGTCCAAAATCCCTTTTCCATCCCCTCAGTCTCCTTTTACAATCAAAATTGCCCTTTTTCTACGCTCACACTCATTTTTTATTCCACAATCCCCTTTTCCACCTATCAATCTCATTTTTGAATCCAGCATTCCCTTTTCCTACCCTCAGACTCATTTTACTATCCTGAATCCCCTTATGGACTCGTTAGGACCATTTTACAACTCAACTTCCCCTCTTCCAAACCTCAGGCTCCTTTTGCATTCGAAATCGTTTTTTTTCATCTTCTAAGATTCCTTTTAATCCAAAATCCCCCTTTCCAGCCATCAATCTCATTTTACAATCCAGCATCCCCCTTTCCTACCCTCAGCCGTAGTTCACATTCCCGCATCCCCATTTCCACCCGTCAAACTCATTTTGCAATCCAGCATCACTTTTTCCAGCCGTCAGGTTCATTATACAGTCCAACATTCCATTTTTCACCTGTCATACTCATTTTACAATTCAAGATACCCCTTTCCACCCCTCAGAATCATTTTACAATCCAGCGTCACCTTTTTCATCCGTCAGGCTCATTATACAGTCCAACATCCCTATTTTCACCTGTCATACTCATTTTACAATCCAACATCAACTTTTCGTACCGCCAGCCGTATTTCACATTCCCGCACCCCCATATCCTTCCGTCAAACTCATTTTGCAATCCAACATTCCCTTTCGTACTCCCAGCCACATTTCATACTCGCGCATCCCCATTTCTACTCGCCAAACTCATTTTGCTCATTTTGCCACAGAATCATTCTACAATCCAGTATCACTTTTTTCACCCGTCAGGTTCATTATACAGTCCAACATCCCATTTTTCACCCGTCATACTTATTTTACAATCCAACATCCCCTTTTCGTACCCTCAGCCTTATTTCACATTCCCTCATTCCTATTTCCACTCGTTAAACTCATTTTGTAGTCCAAGATATCTTCTTTCACCACACAGAATCATTTTACAATCCAGCATCACCTTTTCCACCCGTTAGACACATTTTACATTTCAACATCCCCTTTTCCACGCCTCAAGCTCTCCTTGCATTCCAACTTCCGTTTTTTCACCCCTCATACTCATTTAACAATCAAAAATCCCCTTTTCGTACTCTCAGCCGCGTTTTATATTCCAGGACCCCCATTTTCACCTGTCAAACTAATTTTGCAATCCAATATACCTTTTTCCACCCCTCAGAATCATTTTACAATTCAAAATCCTCTTTTCTTCCCTCCAAACTCCTTCTACATTCCAAAATTCCGTTCTTCATCTCCTAGGGCTCCTATTACAATCCAAAAACTCATAGTCCATCAATTCGCCTCATATTACGATTCAACATCCTCTTTTCCTACCCTTAGACTAATTTCACAACCGATAATCCTCTTTGCACCCCTCAAACACATACAATTAAAAATTCCCCTTTCCACCTGTCTCACTTATTCTACAGTCTAACATACCCTTTCCCATGACTCACTCTTTTTTTACAGTCCAAAATCCACTTTCCATCCCCTCAGTCTTCTTTCACAATTCCATATTTCGCTTTTTCTATGCTTACACTTATTTTTCATTCCAAAATCCCCCTTTTCACCCATCAGTTACATTTTAAGATCCAGCAATCCCTTTTTTCTACCCTCAGACTCATTTTACTATCCTGAATCCCCTCAAGCACTCGTTAGAACCTTTTTACAACCCAGCATTTCCTTTTCCAAGCCTCAGGCTCCTTTTGCATTCGAAATCACTTTCTTCATCCTCTGAGATTCCTTTTGATCTAAAATCCCCCTATCCACCCATCAGTCTCATTTTACAATCCAACATCCCCTCTTTTCGTCCCTCAGTCGCATTTCACATTGCCGCATCCCCATTTCTACCCATGATGTAATTTTGAATGCTTTTTTGGAATAATTAGATTTTTAAGATTTAAAATTTAAAAACTTTTTAATTTTGATGATTCAAAGTTGAAAATTATTCAATTTTATAGATATTCAATTGAAAATTCTTCAATTTTTTAGATTTATAATTGAAGATTCATCAATTTGGAATATTTATGGTTCAAAGTGATGTAATTTCGAACATTTTTTTTATATGGAGTTCAATTTTGGAGATTTACAATGGAGAATTATTCAATTCTGAATATTTTGAACTGGAAACTATTTAAAATTTGATGTAAATAATAAAAAATGATGCAATTTTCAAGTTTTTTTAAGGACAGTTCAATTCTGAAGATTCAAAATTGAAAATTATTCAATTTTATGAATTTGCGATTGAAAATGATTCAATTATCAAGATTTACAATTGAAGATTCTTTAATTTGAAATGTTTTTAGCTCGAAATGATGTAATTTTGGTCCTTTTTTGGAACATGTGGTTCAATTTTGAAGATTAACAATGGAAAATTCTACAAGTCTGAATATTTTCAATTTAAGACTCTTTAATATTCAATGTATTAAATGGAAAATAATGCAATTTTGAATGTATTTCATAGAATAATTCAATTCTGAAGATTTTAAATTAAACATTATCTAATTCTAAAGATGCAAAATTGAAATTTATTCATTTTTCTACATTTGCAATCAAAAACTCTTAAATTTTTGAGATTGACAATTGAAGATTCATTAACTCCGAATGTTTATAGTTCTAAATGACGTCATGTTGAATGCTTTTCCGGAATAGTTCAATTTTTAAGATTTAGAATTGAAAATGATTCAAGTTTGAAGATTTAAATTTTGTAAATCTTATTCAATTTTATAGATTTACTATTGAAAATGATTCAATTATTGAGATTTGAAATTCAAGATTCATTAGAATGGAATGTTTGTAAATCAAAATGATGTAATTTTCAACATTATTTTGAAACGCGTAGCTCAATTTTGACGATTTACAATGGAAAATGTTTCGGTTCTATTTATAATTTGAGGCTCTTTCGTATTCAATTTGCAAAATAGAGAATAATGCGATTTTGAATGTATTTTTCTGCAATAGTCAATCAGTCTATTCTACAATACGTTTGCTGTTATATTTTGTAATTACTACATGTTCGTATATTTTGCGGTTTTATAATTTGAATAACGAATAAATCTTGGGGGAATCTTTTCCTCAAATGGTTGAAAATAATATTTACATATACAATGAAGGAAAACTACTAGTTGCTTAGTTAAAATACATAATTCATTTAGGGCTGCATATATTAATTAGAAGGAGTTTGAAGAACTGAGGAACGTGAGAAATGGAATATTTCAATACAAGAACTAGATTGTCTAACATTTTCAACTTTTTTGAAACAATAGGAATTCAACTATGGAATTCCTGGAAAGCTCGATAAATATTAATTTACTTCACGATGCGCTAAAAAGCATTTATAAGTGTTTTAATATTTTCTTCTAGATTAACATTTACCTTTACGATAAAGGTCATATTTAAATAAATATTTTTTTTCAATCTTCCAAACTTCAAATACTATGGGAAAATTTTTTGCTAAATATAATTTTTTTTCATTTTAGCCCACCCGAGTCGTTTATACATATGAAATATATGCATGCATTATTTAAAAAGTAATTTCAATTCTCAAATAAAAATTTTTTCATTCCTTAAGGAAAAAATCTGTTCCGATGATTTAAAAAATGATCCTGGCTAGTCCAGCTTTTTAGGATGAATTAGAAATTCATTGATGGAATATAATTGATAAATATCAAAATTCTCATCAGGTTGAATAAAACCATGATGGAATGGAAAATTTTTATTTTTGTCTCCTGACAATTTATATAATAAGATATGAATGTGTTTGTCTTCTTTCACGTTCAAGACGAGTAGAGGAGATTAAACAGCGATTTCGTAATTGAAAGCCATTCTTCATCACCACTTAATGTTTGGAGGAGTTGATTTACACAAGCAACATCGTTCTTTTTTATATTTTAAACATTTTTGCAGGTGAATCATTTAAGGAAGCAAATGTTATGTAGGAATTACTTTATATCGATACAAAGCGGTCAAAGATTTAGAAAAGGACACAGACTTTAAACGAACCTACAATGTACATCCATTGAATACTATTTTGTTACAGATTGATAAAATTGATATCCAATTGATATCAAAAAATTTGATACTCAAATTCAAATTTACAAGAAAAAATGGCAAATGGCAAGGTTACATGAGTCGAAATTTTAGCCCTATTCAAGTCGAACAATTATAGCGAATTTTTGGTCGGCACGATTTTTGGTAGCGAATTATAAGACAATTCTTTATTATTATTATTGTTAGGGTTAAGACCAAAGGAACCCCTGACACTGGGGTAATCCCGTTGCTATCCGACTCAGTTTCATAATGCTACTTCAAAATTAGTTTAATTTCAAACCAAGTTTAGGATGTTTTGATTTTTAGCGTCTCAAATTTTAATTCATTCATTTTCGAAGCTTTAAATCCGGAATCATATAATATTAAACAAATTTGTAGATTTTTTCAAGGAAAACAATTCTGCTTTTTAAGATTTTGTTCGTATTGCGTATAGTTTGACCGAAAAATAGAGTTTCTTATTCTTACTCACGTTTTTAAAGATTGAAAAAAACTATGCGTCTTATAAAAAAAATTGTATCAAGCAGATCTATACTGTTTGCTAGCCATAAGGAAAAATTTTGGAAAATTCATCCGATTTGAGTGATTTGGATATGCAAAATACATGTATGCATTATTTACAAATTAATTTCAATTCTCAAATTGAAAATTTCTTCATTCTTTAAAAAAATCTGTTCCGATGATTTAAAAAATGGTCGTGGCTTGTCATCCAGCTTTTTAGGATGAATTAGAAATGTATTTATGAAATATAATTAATAAATCTCAACATTCTCATCGGGTACAATTAAATCATGATGGTATGGAAAATTTTCTTTTCTGTCTCCTGACAACTTATATAATAAGCTATAAATTGTTTGTCTTCTTTCACGTTCAAGACGAGTGGAGGAGATCAAACATCGATTTCGTAATTAAAACACATTTTCTTATCACCACTTAATGTCTCGAGAAGTCAATATACACAAGCAATGTAATTATTTTCTAGATTTTGAACATTTTTGCAGGTGACTTATTTCAGAAATCAAATGTAATGTAGGAATTATTTTATATCGATACAATACGGTCAAGGATTTAAAGAAGGATACAAACTTTGAAATGAACCTGAAATGTATGTCTAGTGAATATTATTTTATTGCAAAATAATGAAATTGATATTAAGGCACAATAATAATTTGAAACCAAATTCAAATTCACAAAAAGAAATGGCAAATCAGGCAAATAATATTAATCTTATCGCCGTTCGTCATTCATTACATAAAATATATAAAATGGAAGAAAGACGTAAGACTCCGTTTTTAGACACGTGTGTCATTAATATTATTTCACCTTGAGAAACTCAAATCATTTCATGACAGAAATCGTACATAGATTAAATCTCCATAAAGTTTTACATCAGCACTGTTTAAATGTATAGGTATGCAAATTTAAGGCCTTATCTACGCAGGTTCGAAAATCACGGAAGATTTTTTTATTATATTATTGAGGTCAAAAATAAATCCACATTGAAAAAGAAAAGCATATCCTAGCTATGAAAGTCGTTGAATTTATTTCAAGTGTTGTTCTAACATCCTTCGAAGATTGATGCAAGAAGATCGACATTTCTTGTGCACCAAGACCACAGCAATTTGAAAATAAACCTTGAAATGAATTCCACGATCTTTCCTGCTAGGGGCTATTTTTTTAGCATAAATAGTTGAGAAACACGAGGCGTCTAGCGAAATCCAAGAAAAAGCTTTTGAGAATGATAACGTTTCAATAGTAGACGAATTTCTCTATTAAGAGACATGTGGAAATTCAAATTTTTGCTATTTTTTGAGTAACTACTGACTGCTTTTCCAATAATTTTCTTTCAAGTCCCTGATTTGCTGATTTGCAATAACAAAAACGTTTCATAAATTAACATTTTGACGAGAAGTCTTTTTCTAAATTCTAAGACATTTCTAAGGAATATGGAAAAGGGGTCTTGTTAATATTCAGCTGGTTAGCATTTTTTTCTTTATAAAATCCTTCGTCGCTTGGCCTAAAAACTAATTGTTAAGCGTTTCGTACACTGTCCTTGATTTTGTGGTCCTAGAGAGCCCTAAATGAGCCCTCAATTATGACACTGCTAGCATAACGATATTTGCGTAATTTTTATTAACAGTAGTTCTGCAGTGATGGAAGTTGATTTCGAAAAATTGATTTCTATGGTTTTGGATAGTACTATACGAGCCCTTAATTGTAGTATGAAAAGAAAATGTATGAAGTCAATACTGGGGCCAATCTTTGTTTGTTTTTCACATGTAGGATTGCTAGCTTGAGGTCAAGCTGAAAGTGCCAGGCTTTTAACAAACAAACAGAGAATATGTCTCTAATCCTGATAGCCTACTGAATTAGTTATAAAACGTTTGACTAATGAAAAACTAATATTTAAGCATTTCACTCATGTAATAGTAAAAAAATTACAAATCTATTTCACTTCAGTCATTTAGTGAAAATGTTATCTAATTATTTAGTGATTTCGGTTACTGCTGAATAAGTGAATTTTTTTGTCAAATTTTCGAATATAAGATAACGTACGTGAAGGGAATGACACCATGTGTGTGCTTTTGTATTTATCAGTTTTCGTGGTGTTTCTGTGCGTGTACACATTAAAGAGATTATTTTCAAGGTAAATAAAGCAAAGTAAAATAGATTAGGTGTGTAAATGATTGTTGTTTTTTCTTCATTTTGGAGCAGTTGATTGTAAATACGTTTCGTTGGTGAGAATGATGGCGATTTACAAATTCCGCAATATTATAGCCTTCTAATTGTGCGTCAACAAAGTTGAGAATGCTACACAAACTTATAACTTTATTAAACTTTTCTGTTCGTTAATTCATGCCTTTACTTCATTTATTGTTTGAGAATAAAATTTAATTTTATAAGACTTCTAGTTGGGATGCTAGATTAATTTTCACTAAACTTTAGTTTTAATACACTATAATATATGAAATAAGTTGAATGCATTAAAGTTGACTTCAACTCTCAATGGTGCATCTTGAAAATAAATTCATGAAATTTCTTGAATTCATTTAATCAAAGCGATTCAAAAAGTGAAGCAAAGACATTTTTATGTAAAAACGTAAAATGTGAAAAATTCACAAACTACTATTTTGCCAAAAATATCTCTAAAATCGGGGTAAAGGTTACATTTTTTCTATGTATGTGTAATTAAATCAATAAAATAATAATATTCACTGTATTAATTTTGAATGAAAAATTAGTATACAAAAAAAGTATCATATTGACACAAGAGGTTCACAGAATTTCGGGTTTAGTACCATTTGACTGAACAGTGGTTTTTATTTCCCTCAAACTTAAGAGATTGTATAAATTATGACATCAATTTTACCAAATTTCGTAACCTATTTTTTTTGCTGACTCATCGAAAACAAATATCGCAGAAGGACAAGCTTGATACCTATAAATCTCTGAGATACCGACTATAGTATATAATGGTATATATAGTCTAAGAAAACGCCAGCAAATTCATTAGTCACATTGTTTCTCCTCTGTCTGAAAAAATGAAGATCGTTCATACTCTGGTATTCTCCTTGGTTGTCATCTTTAATTCTTTTGGTGAATATAATATTATAATATATCTGCAATTTTATGTACATCCTTTAGCTTTTCGCAAATCGCAGCATTTTTTTCAGTTCTCTCAGAATACCATAAAATAAAAAATAAATAAATAAACTTGACGCTTAAAACAAAAATTGTCCGGGAACCTTCCTGTCGCCAAATAACCAAACAAATTAATATTACTTTTATCAGTAGTTATTTCATAATTTTCTGTTAAATTAAAAATTTCAACTAGAACAAATGTATCGAATACACGATAACTTTTATAATTCGAATATTCGAACTTCATTTGAATAGTTCAAACGGGCACACTTCCCATATCGATTTTAAAAGAAATTTTGTTATTTCAATGAAACAAACTTGTTCCCCCTAATATAGTAAATCAAACAGTTATTGAACCTATTAGTGAAAAACTATACTTTATAATTTCTTACTTTTTTTTCTTCCGCTAGTACAATTAATATTTTTTTTGCTTAACTAAATTAATATTTTGCCAAACGAATATGACTTATCTTCCGACGCGAATGGCCTAGATGCTAAATAAATCCACAATAGCAAAAATTTTTGTTCATATAGAACTTTATACATGTATGTCGTTCTTTATTAACACATCTATATGTGCATTTAGATATTTCCAAGTAATTTATATGTTTATAATTTAAATTTAATTATTAAAATCCTACGACTATATTTTTTATTTTATCATTAATTAATTATACATTATATATCAGATACATCTTTCTCGTTATTCCATTTCTGGTCTACGTCATTGAGAATTTATGAGTAACAAAAACTTTGCAAAGTCACAGTATGTAAGACAGCCATTTGTTATAGAATACTGCATGCCTCTATTGAATCGTTTTACAGTAGAGCAGGCCTGGACAGGCCTGGGAAAATTTGCTCACTCAACAGGTGTTGGCGTCCCCACTACCGACGCTCTTGCGTTGCTTACGACGCGAAATATCTCGTGAGGAAGGCAAGAACATCGGCAGTGGGGCCGCCAACATCTGTTATGTGAGAAAATTTCCCCAGCCCTGCCCAGGCCTGCACTGATAAAGAGCCCACTTGGATGAGCCACGCCCCTAGGGCTGGGCGGGAGCGATCTCTGAGAGGCATTAACGGATAAATTGGATATCGTCTTGCGCACGCGCAACTAGTGCCACGCTCAAGGCACTTGGAGCCTTCTCTCGGGGAACAGAATATAGCCTTGTAGCATGAGAGGGCGAGAGGTCGGACTCTTGCTTCTCTACCCTCTCTCATTCTCCATGGCTAGGCCTCATCCAAGCTTATCCCCACTTGAGCAGTTTAGGCCTGCAGGTAGCGCACATTCGCTTAGCGAAAAATGCACTTTCTGAAGAAAGCGCTTCGTGAGAGTCTAATCGTGAGAGTTTAATTAAAAAATATTTTGGGTATTAAAATGTGTCTATGAATATTTTTTTTGCAGAATTAAGTTCGCAGAGTGGCGAAATACATCGTCCTGGCAGTCCTGGTTTTGTAGATCTTCCTATCGTACCTTCTCGCATCACAACCGGGTCTTCTTCTTCTTCTTCTTCTTCTCCTCCTCATTCTCCTTCATATCTTGAATATTATGAAGGTTCTTCCAGCTCTCCTTCTGCTGCTTCCGGTTATGCATCTGATTCTAGTTCTGATTCTCCTAGATCTCTGCCATACGAGTTAAGATGGAACAAAAGTTGCAGATTTCCTAGCAATTTCGATCTTATATGGGAATCAAAGACTGGAAGGCATTACCTCATAGTACCAAACAGACCTACTCATGTAGCAGTGAATCCCGATGGTTGGGTCTATGGAGTTTTGGACGCTTGGGGTGATGTTTGTAGAATAAAGAACTTCGATTTCGTTCGGATGACAGTGAACATAAGAACCAAAGCAATTAGGCCATTTGAGGAAATTTTCAGGAATAATGGCAATTAGGTAAAGAAAAATTATCGGCACGCGCCGGAACAGACAAGGCGTGAACCCCGATAACACGAATTTTTTCAACGCGAACTCCCAAATTTGCGGCCCTTCCAAATTATGTAAGTCCTTGGAAATTGTGGGCACTTCCGTTCTTGCGATTTTTGGTTTTATTGAATAAAATACAATAACAAAAAAGCTTAGACTTTTCTTTTGCGTTACCTCCAATTCTGCATCATGAAGTTCCGTTTCTCTTTTCTAGATAATATAAATTTACACCCTTCTGAAACCCATCCATTTTAAGATAGTAAATATGCTCCCTTATCCTGCCCTACAGGTTGAAAGCCTCCTCAATTTCAGTTTAAACGGAGATATTCAAGAGAAACTGTTTTCGACAAGCTGCGACTTTATATGGACATTTTCAAAGAGCCGTACATCATTTCAGAGTAAATCAACCATTCTGCACTCATTGGTAGAAAAATTATTCCAAAATTTTCATAATTTTTTTAAAAATTAAAAAAAAATTGAGGCAGGTTCGATTTTTTACCGCAGTTTCGTTGTAGCGACACGTCTAGCCAGACTTTCATAGGAAGATCTTATATTTTCACCCAGTATATCAACAATATATCAATTATTTTCACTGTAACAAGGTTACAAAATATTTCAAGAATATTCAAACGATTTGAAATATTTTCAGTGATTTGATTGGATTTCAAGAGATTTTAAAGAATTTTTAGGTATTTCAAAGAGCTAACAAAGTAGTTCTCAGAATTGCAACATTTTTACGGCATTAAACAAGTTTTTAAAAAAATTTTCAGGGAAAATCTGAAATTTTTCATGAATTTTATTAGATTTTAAGGAATTTCAGTCTTTGATGGAATTTAATCAGATTTCGAGTGATTTTACGAGATTTAAAAAGATACCGAAGGATTTCGACGGATTTTAGGGGTTTTAAGGAACTGAGAACAATTTTCGCCGATCACAAAAGATATCAAGGAATTCCAAGGGATTTTGAGAAATTTCAAAATATTTTAAAAGGAGTCACGGGATTTTAGAAGATTTTTGTGGATGCCAAGAGACGCAGCAGTATTTTCACGAATTTTGAACGACATCCGAGGATTTTAATTCGATTTCGATAATTTGAAGGGATTTGAAGGGAGTTCATAAGATTTAAAAAGATTTCACTTGATTTCGACATATTAGTAGAGATTTTAAATTGTTTCGATGATTCCACCGTATATAGAAGGATTCTGAGAGATTCAAAAAATTTCCAAGTTATATCCACTGATTCTAGAGGATCTCGTAAGATTTCAAAAATTGAACAGAATTTGAGAAGATTTTCGGATATTATAATGGATTTTAAGAGATTTCAAGGAATTTCCATATATTTTAGAATATTTTAAGGGATTTAAAGAGATTGGGAAAGATTCATGCGAGTCTAAGCATTTTCGGGATTTCGAAAAATTTTCGGGATTTACGCAGTTTCTATAGGATTTCAAGGGGTTTCCAGAAAACGAAATCTTTTCAATAGGATTTCAAGAGATTATGTACAATATCCGAGGAATTCATAGGCTTTTAAGGGATTTTCAAATGATTTTAAAAAATTCAAGGGATTGACGAAATTTTCAAAAGAACCTGCGAGATTTCGAGGCGTGCAAATATTTTCAGGGATTCCACGAGATTTCATGAAAGGTTTACACCAGATTTCAAGAATGGTTAACTTCTCGATTCTATATTCCAAAACCGGTTTCAATTTTCCTGAATTTTTCGGCCTGGAAGATGCGGGAAAATTCCATAATTTTCTGACAAAATTTTCAAAATTGCACTGGAACCAAAAAAAAAGCTTATTTAGTGCACGACATCATATTTTAAAGATTTTTTAATGCTGAATCCAAACCTGTCAGGCAAAATGGTGTAGAACACTTCTTTCCCAAAAAAATCCGTTCGAAGGTGGAGAATCCAATATCGACAAACACAAATCGAAAAAATGATGATAATTTGACGAAATTGATTATCATAAGGTTTTTAAGGTCGCTAAATCCAAATCTGACGTCGGAATTTCAAGATAAAAATAAATGATACAACAACAGCTTGAAAATGAATATATTTTTTTAAAGTTTGAACACTTATTCCATGAATGAAATTGTAATCACAGAAAGGTTACATTAAGTAGAGATATGTTGTTAAAACAATTTATATAAAATATTATCAATAATCATAATATTATAATAATAATATTATAATAATAATTATATTTATATTATTTTTTATATTATATTTATTATATAATAATAATAATAATTATTATTATTATATTTAACTTTGTCTCGGAAACCCCGGTGCGTGATCATCAGCCACGGACTAAGTCAAGTGCCTGATGAGTTAAAGATATTAAAAATTTAATTACTAATTACGAAGCTTGA
>JAUMHM010009362.1:0-17714 GCA_032362435.1 Melikaiella ostensackeni
ATGCCAACTCAAAAACATCTTCTTTACAACTGTAATTAAATCAAAAATACATGCAAAGGTCTGCTTTTGTGGAATCCTTGTACACTTTTTATGTTTTATTTAAAAAGTGTAAAACACGCTTTGAAAATTCTTCCAAATTTGAATAGTAAGATCATTCTTAAAATCATTTAGACAATAAAAGAGTTATGTATTTTTGAAATAAGGATTATTTTCAAGTGAAACCACTGCTGCAGTTCGTAAAAGGAATATCTAATTATTCAATTGCATCATTAATCTTTAAAGCTTTACCAATTTTTCATCTTTCAGAGTTGATTCAATGATTCCTAGATTCGAAAACATTTTTCTAAAAGTATAACTTGTTCTATAACATGCCAGCTTCCATCTTCGAACTAAGAATAAGGTGTCACATCCCGTCCTTTAACTATTATTTTTTATTTATAATGTGCTTTTGACTTTCGAATTGTATTGTAATAGGTAAAGAAAAATACTGGTTTCTCCACTGTCAATATTCATGTTATAAAACCAAATTGTACAAACTTACAGCAGTTCTGACCAGAAAAATTTTCCATTTCGAAGAAAGATAAGTAAGACAAATAAATTCAATTTGATTAGAAAATTTCTGGAGTCTTCCACTAATTTTTTTTACTGTTACTTCTTTAATTAAAATGTCCGTTTTTCTGTTTTCAGATGCCCTAAGAGTGGAACCTTTCGCTTTCGAAAATACGCCAACTGAAACACGAGGGTTACATCCGCAGAAGAATTTACATTATTGTCCAAAGTGCCATCGTGGTTTTACACTAAAGCACAATATGAATCGACATTTAAAATATGAATGCATGCAACCACCCACTTTCAAATGCCCCTACTGCCCCCTGAAAAGTAAACAGTCTTCACAAATTTATCACCACATTAGGAACAGACATGTAGGCCAAAGAGTCTATTATATCAATTTGAAAACATAAAAACAACTTTGTCGTAAAATTATTTTTGACACTTTAGCGCTACGGATTTGTGTTGAAGTTGATTTTTTTGTCCCAGTTTACGTGCCATAAAGTGAATGGACTCTAAAAAATTTCATTTTTCTGAACAATCTGCAGAGTAAAAAAATTGTGCAAAAATTGCTGCATTTATTTGTATTTGACAGGACTCGAGAATTTGAAGAATATTAGAACAACTTATTGACAAATCTCCAGAAAAAAATGAAATTACAATTATTTTCGTGTATTTTTTAATACGCTGGTGAAAACCATCAACTGTGATATCAATTAAGTTTTAGCTTATACACGTTTGCATCAAATCAATAGAAGTCTGCAAATAAATATAAAAAGATTGAAAATAATAACGATGTTTTTACTACCAGTAAATCTATATTTGAATTAAATTTATTGTTTGGAATAAAAAGTAGAATACTATTTTGTAATAATAAAAGAATGTTAACCTGAGTGTTTTTAAGTTAATTGCGTGTACTGTGAAATGCCTACTGATTGAATATTTCACGGTAAACGTAAATTTTTATTTTTATAACATTATTTTTGTACCTTCTCTTACCAAATAAATTACAATTTCACGAATTCGGCTCACCTCATTCATAATTTATGTCTGAATTCAAATGATCATGTTTGACTATTATAATAATTTTGTTTATTTTCTACTGATTGAATCTTTAACTTTACTGTTTCAGAATTCATGAGAGAGCCTATAGGAAGTCATCGTTGCAGAAAATGTGGTCGGGCCTATAAACATAAAGGTCACCTAAGGCGTCACATGAATTTTGAATGTGGACTTCCTCCGATGTTCCAGTGCCCTTACTGTATTTATAAATGTAAAAGAAAAAGTGATGTTTATCCTCATGTGCGAAAATTGCATACTGGACTGGAAGTTTATGTTATAGAATTGACACCATTTGAAACCTCCAATTAATTTTTCATTTAATTATTAAATTGGTCTCGTCAATAATATGTATAATTTTCTATAAATTAGAGTTAGGTTTTTTGGGTTGTGTTCATTTATATTTAATTACAGATAATTAAAAGTTAGACTCACAAATTTTTATTTACACAATTGACTTATCCATAGGAAGAGAAATTCCGATGTTCAACATGCTGTTGGCAAAAATTCATAATACGTTTGTTTCTTAATTGTTTTCGACTACTTTATCGCTACTTTTCAAAATTTAGTTCTCCAGGTACCCTATCTTTAATTTTACTATGCTTTGATTTTGGATTTATAAACTGTTTTTTTTTCTTTTTTTCTTGAGACATAATGAAAATTTTTCCTTTTTAAAGGAGATTCTAAAGTTATTCTGTACAAAAAAACTTAACTTCTTTTCTCAAAGTACATATTTACTACCCATAAGAAGAGAAATTTAGGTGTTCAACATATTATTTGCAAAAATTCATAATACGTTTGTTTCTTAATTGTTTTCGACTACTTTATCTCTATTATTCAAAATTTAGTTCTCTGGGTACCCTTTTCTTAATTTTACTTGCTTTGATTTTTGATGTTATAAACTGTTTTTTTTTTAGAGAAAAAATTAAAATTTTTCTCAGTCAATCATGAGTTCCTATAATTTTTCATTTTTGAAGAAATTTCTGAAGTTATTCTCTACAAGAAAAATGAATTTGCTTTCTTAAAGTACATATTTTAACATAATTTTTTGCGAACAGTATGAGAATAGTAAAAATAAATAGATATTAGGTATGATACAACTGATATTTGCTTTCCTGCAAAATATTATTGTTACGATCAAGCAAATTCATAACAATTAATATCGGGGACTGCAAAATCAAATTCAGGTAACACAAATTATTTCTGAAGGGGCATGCTCTTGGCTCTTTTTCAGAATGAGCACCTTCTTGTTTCATCTTCTAAACATGCATGATATTGCGCTAATCAGACAAATCAGTTTGGGTATTAGGAATGTTAAAATTTGCAAAAATACTAAAACCGCAATGATTCTTCGAAAAAAGTTGATCACGCCCACAGTATTTTTCAATTAAATGTAAATATCTGAAGATTGTTATTTGTGAAATCAGTGAGTCCGGCATGGAATCACACAGTATACTGAACAAAAGAAGAATGTTGTTAGAATGCTAGCCCAATAATTGTGCACGTCAACCCAGACCTGTGATGTTCAATATTTTTTATTATTACTAATTAGAACCAGACTATGTAGATAATAAGGCTAATAAATTGTGCGTTACTATAGTTTTGAAATTCTTTTCCTCTCATCTTCCTCGCATCTTACACCGCATTTTAGAAACATAATTTATTTCTCTAACCGTTCCATACACACAAAGTTCATTAATTCTACATATTTTTGATGTTGTTGCAGATTCGCATCTAACAGAGAAAGACATGATTTTGTACAAGTACAGCTGTCAATATTGTGGAAAAAACTTCAAATATCTCGGAAATCTTTCTAACCATCACAGGAACAATTGCTACTGGAATCCTCATTCAGGCAGTCAAGAAACTTTGCACAAAAAACCATTTCCTTGCGACAGCTGTGGTGCAGCTTATATTCAAGAGAGTAGATTGAGGTACCACAAAAGACACGAGTGTGGACTAATCCACAAATGTAAAATATGTAATCATACATTTTTACATCGCAGTAGCTTAAATGAGCACAAGAAACGCTGTGTCTGAACTTCCAAAAAAATGTTAACTTTTATAAGGTATATAATTTTTTTTTAGTCTGCATCTTCTGCTCAATAAAACTTACTTATATGCAACATTTATATGTCTAGATGCTGTCTATTTTTCATGTATAATGTGTATATATTTACATATATAGGAAAATAAAAAATATATAAATTTAGAGGACTTTTATTTTCTTGATACTGGTATCATCTTGTTTCCAGCTACACCATTTGTCAAAACCTACCCTTCAAAAAAATTATAAATTTATTTTATAAATTATTTGTGTTCTTGCAGATGGGATGGACTTCTTGCGGAAATTTATGGAAACGAGAAAATTTGGATGTGCCTACTGCGGAAAAGCATACAAAGCTGAACTATCTTTGACTCAACATCAGAAATACAATTGCTATTTGACTCCTGGTTCAAAGTCGCACTATAGTATTAATTCAAGGCCTTTTTCATGCTCAAACTGCTCTGCGTGTTACTCGTCAGCGAGATCATTAAATAGTCATTTGAAATACGATTGTGGAAAAATTCATATTTGCGATAAATGTGAAGATACTTTTCTTCTTTATAGAGAAATACAAGCTCATCGAAGAAAGTGTAACAAACTGAAAAAGAAGTAATCTAATTTTAAGATTTTCTCAGATTTAGTTTGTATACAGTTTTTCCTTTAAAATATATGGCATTTTCTCAAGCTTGGAAATTTTTTTATCCTCAATCTTGTGATGTTTTGTTTGTACGGTTTGCTTGAATTTGAATTAAAAAGTCCTAATCTAACATTATTTTATATTGTTTCAGAATATCCCTCAACTCATGTTGATACATTACGAAAATTCCCTTGTGGATTCTGTGGGAAAGTCTTCATGACGCAGCAGTATGTCAGCAAGCATCAAAGGATGACCTGTTATGGAAATCCTCAATCGAAAGGTTTTCGTGCCGGATCAAAAAAACCTTTTTCATGTTATCAATGTGGAACTGGTTATTCAACTCAGTCTGGACTAAACTTTCATATTAGGAGAGAATGTGGACAGGTTCAAATTTGTAGCTTATGTGGAGATACTTTCTTGCACTATAGCAATTTGAAAAAACATATGACACGCTGTCGTTCTAGGATGGAAAAATACACCACCCCTCAAAGTTAAAGATAAGGTTTTATCAAAAATAAATATATATTACATGATGTAAAAATTTATATATTTTGTAGAATGTAGGTTCTAGAATATGACAATTAATTGCTATATTGATATTAATGTTTTGTTGAACATTAGATACATTTTGTGTGCCGAATAAAATCTGTTTCTCTTCTGATGTTTTTCTTCTGATGTTGAAGTTCAAACAATTTTAGATCTTCAGAAAGAAGGTACTTTTGAAATGCAACCCTACGTCTGTAATTTTTGTGGAAAGCCATTCAAAACTTCCTATCGCTTCCTTTAGCATGCACGAAAAACTTGCAGCAAAGCTCCTTATGTGAAAATTTGTTTTTTGTTTTAAAAAATGCATGATTAAAATCCTTCAATTTCGGTTACTCTGGTTCTTTTTAAAAATCTGAGGTGTTCATTAATCAATTGAATTTCATTTAGCATAACTGATCAATTTCTCATTTTGTTTCAGGAGAAGTGAGATATATTTATAAAGGAAACCCCCAGGATTCTGGGAAAATAGAGGAACAAGAGAGAGCATATATTTGCCAACACTGCGGAAAAAAATTCACGCAGTCTGGTCACCTGACGAAGCATCAGAAGAAATATTGCTATTGGAACCCTCAATCTGTCGGCTATGCCCAATCCAGGACTTTTGTTTGCAATTTTTGTGGTGCAAGTTATTCCAAACAAAGCAGTTTAAACTCGCATGTGCGATTCGATTGTGGCCAGACGCACAAGTGCAGTGGCTGTGGAAGCACATTTTTACAAATCAATAGCCTTCGCAAACATAAATCCAACAGTTGTCCAGCACGAGTGCGAGATCCTTTGCTTTAATATAAATAGTGCAATTGTTATAATTCGGTTATGAATATACGAACTGCGTGAAGAGCAATGATCATTTTCTCTATTTTTTTACGACTGAAAAGTGTTATATAATGTTTCATTATTCTGAAATAATTGTAAAATAATTCAACAATTGTATTATACAATACAAATAAAATATCCGATTGTAACTATTAAACTATTTCATTTGTTTGTAATGAATAGATTTTTATTTGCTTTTTAAAATTCTACAATGGACAAGAGCAGTTTTACTTACGAGAAATCAACTATTATGTTTTCAGATTTCGAAACGGATTATGCAGATTTCGCAACTGGTGATAGTGATTCTAAACGAGTGTACCCTTGCAGATATTGTGGAAAGAGCTTTACAAGTGTCGGATTTCAAGTTACTCACGAAAGAACCACTTGTAATTGGAATCCTAAAGCAACTTGTCAAAAAATGCAGAAAGCGAGACCATTTTCTTGCCACCAATGTGGGGCTAGTTATGCTAGAGAATCCGATTTAGTTTTTCACTTACGTCATGATTGTGGTCGAACCCATATATGCCCTGATTGTGGGAAAACTTTCTTGCATATTAGTAGTTTCAGGAAACATAAGCGATTGCGTCGTTGTTGTTAAAAAGATGTCATTTATAATGTTCAATAATTTGAAATGAGAAATAAATTAGTTTACGATACTTTAATTTATTATACAGCTGAGTCATCGTAATGATGTTTTTTTATAGTATTTCCCACTCATGTCATAGTTAATTTTAAGGACTGATTTAAGAAAGAGTTTATTTCCTTCACTAACAAGGAGGAGTAGGTGGGTGTCCCCCTTCGATTTTGTTCGTTACCAGATATTTTGTAGTACTCAAAAAACTAAGCGACACGTATTTCTCCTCATCCGCGCAAAAAAATATGATTAACTTATATTTGAGAACATAAAAATGCTAGCAATAATAAAATGTATAACATACATTCTATTTCTTCAGTTGGGGTTGATTTTTTGAGGGTAAAAACCCCTAACATATATCACTTTATATTTCAAATGCACAAAAGGTGCATGAAACCATTCGTTCAATATGTACATAATGCAAATGCTTGTGAACACTGGAACAGATTAAAAATTTATATACTTCTATTAGGGGTAGTTATCTAGTGGCTAACAAACCCTAAACAATTTTTTTCAGACAATTTTTTTTCATGGCAGTAATTCAAATGTTTTCGATACGCGATCTGATTACTCAATAATATTTGTAACTTGCGAAAGTAAACTCCGATCCAACTATCTGCGTATAAACAAAACATGCTGTTGATAAAAAAATATCAGAGCTCATAGATGTATTAATAGCAGCTTGTGCGCAGACGAAAAAATCTGTAGCTAAAACTTATCAGCAATAGAAAATAATAATTTCTTTAGTATCTTATAAATTGTCGAGTAGTTAGGTTGCGTATAGATAACATTTGAATCACTGCGATGAAAAAAAAGTTGTAAAATAAAATTGTACAGGGATTGTTAACCACTAGATAACTGCCCGAATAAAAATACATACGTGAATTTCTATACTGTGCCAGTGTTTACAAGCACTTGCATTACATATTGAACGAATGTTTTCAAACACCGTATATGCTTTTGAAATATTTTGTGATATATGTTAGGGGTTTTTACCCCAAAAAAGTCAACCCCAATTGCAGAAATAGATTGTATGTAATACATTATATTATTTCTAGCTTTTCAGGTTCTTGAAAATATTAATTATTCATGTTTTTCTACGTATATGGTGAAAAATGCATGCTACATGTACAAATTTTGGGGATGGGTTTCACCCCTTAAAACCCCGTATGGCCCGATAAGAAAAAATATGTATCGCTTACTTTTTTGAGTACTACAAAATATCTGAGAATGAACAAAATCGGAGGGGGATACCTACCTCCTCCTCCTTGTAAGATTAAGACATTTTTTCAGACTTTTTCACATCAGAGACGCAGGATCATGATTTGGCTTCTCAACAACAATTCGCCCGTGAATTTTGCAATGAAAAATATTATGAGTATAGCAGTCTCTGCCAACATCGCTCGAAATACCGTGTTCAAAATCCAAACGGATGTCGAAATAAGTGACTTTTTCGATGTCAATTTTAAATTACACTTCCCAATTTTCCGCATGTAGCTTCTTTTTGTTTCTTGCCTCTATTTCTATGTGATAGTCCTTTTGGCAAAAAGGGAATGTTTAATAATTATGTTAATTATAAACAGATTTCTTAATATTCTAACGTACCTTTTTCAAGTTTTATTAGGTGCAAGTGGAACTTTGACATTCGCGACTCATCCCCAAATTGAATTTATTGACCCTATATCCATTGACTTGCTTTCCATTCTAAATAGAGATAAAATGGTAAAGACAGATGTGGTTCTCAAGGAAATACTGCCTATTCAGAAGGTAAATTCTTTTACATATTGTTTATGAAAGCAATTCATATTCCCTTTTCGGCAATTGTTTTTATGTTCTAAACACATTTTTAATTTCAGAATTCAAACAGTACGTGAGGCAAGAAATATTAAAAATGTCTGCACAGTTGGATGAAATGCTGGCCAATTAGAGACTTCTTTCTTTACAATTAGAGAAATCTAGTGTAATTCACTCAGAAAGGTTTGGTACTTTTATGGAGGAAAATGCACTCAATTTGCCTAGAGAAAACTAAAATTGAAAGTAAAAAATATGCTTCTGGAAACTGCACGAGTGCTTTTGCTCAGAAGAAAAGTTTAATGACTCATATTCGATATGCGTGTGGCAAACCACTTCGATACCGATGTTTCTATTGCGGGTTCACCACAAAAAAAAAAAAAAAATTGAACGTTCAACAGGATTTCCGAAGAAAACGTACGGGACACAACATTTTTGTGGAGGATGTTGAAAATTTGTAAAAGTGTTTCTTCAGAATAAAATAAACAACAAATTTCCGAGATTTGTGTTTCATTCTACTACTGCTGTTGCCATGCATGTCTATGACGTGTAATCTCAATCATAAATGGCTTTCTTTAGGAAAGTTTTTATTTCGCACACTTACGATTTCAGATATTTAAAATAGTTGTGAATATAAAAAGATTTATACCTGTAGGTTACATAAACGATATATTTTTATATTTCAGATTAGGAAAGATTATGAGCAATGGGAGATTCTACTGTCCAAAATGTGGGAGTTGCTTTAAAAGAAAAAACGGAACGAGAGAGCATATGATATACGAGTATGGAAAATCACCTCGTTTTCAATGTCCTTATTGCTCTAAATTATCGAACTTGCGCTCAAATATGTACAAGCATGTAAGAAGAAAACACGAGGGAAGAGAGGTTTGGGCTGTGAATTTGCAATAGAAATAAAAGTCAAATAATGATTATCTACATAAATTGATTCATTTAAATAATTTAGCAATTAATTCAAACACAGGATCTACCGTTCTAGAAGAACCTATTTGACTACCTATGTAAAATTATGTAGTATCTACTATCTATACGAGAGTTGAAAGGTCAGTTTTGTAAGTAATAGTTGACATCAAAGTCTTACTTTCGAAGGAGAGTATGTCCTTCAAAAATATATGTATCTTAGAGAAGATAAATACATGTTAATAATTTTAATAATTGAATAATTTTTTTTGTATCAGAGTTGTTTTGGAAATTTTTAAGAAGATTATAGTTTCGGAAACTGTACAGTATTCTTTAAAAGATGTACATCTTGCCAATATTTGAAAAACTATGCGCTATTTATGTTAGTTTAAGGAATTGATGAATGATGCTGATACGAAGTTTATCATTCTAAATATAAAACACCAATCTACAACATTTCTCCTAAACCTATCTCACGTTTGTTTTGTTTCAGACTTTTCATATGAGCAGCATCTCTACTCAGTACCTTCTTATGGGGGTTTACTACCAGAGAATTCATCCAATAGGAGTTCCCAGAAACTTAAAAGATATCCTTGTTCAGGATGTTCGAGCATATTCGCCCGGAAAAATGGACTCACTTACCATCAGAAATTCGCATGCAATCAAAATCCCCGTTTTTCTTGCGCCTATTGTTCGTACAAAGCTCGTCATATTTCAAATACGCGAAGGCATATTCGTAAACATCATCCGGGTGAAACAATGCGGATAATTGACATTTCTAATTAGTACTCCCAGTTTCAATGTAATAAAAATCTTTACATGAAATACGATTTTTCAATTTTTTTTAATTATAGAAAATATGAAAAATTTCCCATCTCTGTTTTTACACAATTTTTGCCTAAACACTTTCACATTATTCATGAAGTCGAATTTTGGTTTTTCCTGAGAAAAATAATACATTTTATTTCTGTTGCAGGCTGGAATAAGTATGATAGAAATATCTATGTTCTTTAGCCTCCAAGTGAGGTTCGAAGTGAGGTTCCAAAGACAAAATTTTCTTGTCCAAACTGTCCTCTCTATGCTTCAAATACTCGAAGGCCTATTCGTACAGGTCATCCGGGTTAATCAATATGGAAAATTAATATTTTTGAACAATACGTGCAGTATTAATAAAATAAGAACGTTTTGAAAAATAAGATATGCTAGTTGTTAATATGCAATATAACAATGAAAAGTGAATTACATTTTCTCAAACAATTACCATTTATTTTCTTTATCAGGTTGAGTTTTTATTTCGAATCTAACAATACATTTTATATTTGTTGCAGTCTGGAATAACTTTGGAAGCAATGTTTTAATTCATCAGCAAGAAAGTGAGGTTCCTAAGAAGAAATTTTGCTGTTCAAACTGCCCTAGTTCATTCAGTCGTCAAAAATATTTAACATACCATCTGAAATACGAATGTAACATGGGTCCAAGATTTTGCTGTCCTTATTGCAATCACACAGCAAGGTTTTCTTCTGGCGCTCGTGCCCATGTAAAAAACAAACATCCAGGACTTGAAGTGTATACTATTGATTTGTTCAAGCCGAAAAGAGAATAGTTTTGAATTTTATTTTTTATAGAGCAAAAATACTGCTAGTTTTAAAAATTATCGCATAAGAATATATTCTCAAGACTGATAAAGATTTCAGTTACCAAAAATAATTATTCGTTATATATTTATTTTCTTATACTGGAAATGCTTGGGAAAAGATGGTTGTCATTTTAAGGTAATATTGGATTATTAAAACTGGTAAATAAGTACTGGTGTTTCTTGTACAAAGCATGTTCTTCATTTAATATTAATAAAAGATTTATAAAGGCTCTCGAAATAATTTTCTCTCCAACTTTATAATTTCTGCATTCATGTCATTCATTTTCTCAAAATATGAAAAATGATTGTTTTTCATAAAATTGAAATCGAATGAAGATGCGTGTTCAGTGAAAACTTTATTTTTTCATTTCAGAGATGGGGTTTCTTTCTTCTTCACACAACTTCCCGGGCAGAAGAATACAGCAAAGGGTCATCCCTCCTATCTCTCTTGATAATGGAAGGCAACTGTTCCCTTGTCCAACTTGTCCCAGTACTTTTCGATACAAAAACAATTTGTATTATCATACCAAATTTGAGTGCGGACAAAATCCGAGATTCATTTGTCCTTACTGCGGGTACAGAACTAAACACGTCTCGAATGTCCGAGCTCACGTTAGAAGAAAACATCCTGGAAACGAAGTTTATGCCATTGATGTCTGCAAAACTCCATTATGATTTCATCGAAATATTTTTACAATTTGCATAACAACTACTAATTCAGTTATGTTATGATTTATTTGTATCACCTTATATAACTGAGTAAATAAAACACTATAATTTTGGTTTAAATGTTTTCTATAGTATTCCAGTGCATGAATTCACTGTGGAATGAAATTTGGAATATTAATCTTTTTAAGATTGAGATGGGCGGAAAAAATTGTTTGTCCTTGTAGTGAATGGGTAGTAGGTCAATCAATAATTCTGATTGATTATTGCATGTACTCAAGAGAACATATTTTGTTCACTCGTCAAGAACAGTTGCTACCAGAAACTAACCATTTTTTACGATATGTTCCAGAAGGAATCCACTACGTCACCTCAACTCCGAAGATCACCTCTTCCATACGCATTCGTCAAAAGTCTTCAAACCCCAATACCTTCAAAACGTCGAGAGCCAGTATCACGAGATCATCAAGTCGAAGAAGCGTGAAATCTTCGCATCAAAAATCTCATCTTCCAACCTTGAGCATCTCTCATAAAGTAGCCGTTTCTTCGGAAAGTGAGACCAACGTTAACAAAAGAAGTCTACTCAAAGCAGATGCAAATGCTGTCTGTGAAAAAGAAGAATCGAATAAATCAATAACTCGTGACACTAGTATTTTAAATCTCTCCAAATCAAGAAGTTCACAAGTTTTTGACCCAAATTCTACTGCTGAAGAAGTTGAATGCGAAGCGGAGACCAGCCAAGATATCGAAATGAGTCATGATGATTACGAGAGTGACGACTTGTCAGAATCAAATCATAATTTTGCCAACTATGTGAATGTCGAAGCTGTTTCTGATGGTGAAAATGCACACGATGCTCCAGAGAACCAAGAGGATGCCTTGTCTGAAATCCAGCTTGCTAAAACAGCACCAGATGTTTCAACAAGCCAACCTGACGTTCTTAAGGAAAGAAGAATAGCTTGTCCTAATGCCTGTGGAAATTTCTTCTATATAAAAAGTGCTCTCCAGAAACACATCAAGTACAACTGTGGAAGACAATTTCCAAGTCAGTCTTATAGATTCAAGTGTTTTTATTGTGACTCTCGTTCTGAGTACAGTTACAGCATAATGCGACACATAAGCAAACACCACAAAATGATGCAACCACGTGTGATTGACACATGGCGGAACGAAATTTTAGAGAGGAAAGAAGCCCCTGTAAGAGAACCAGATCCCAATGACCCAACTGGCGAAGGCACCAGTGAATCGAAAATTGCCAAGCAACATGACTGCCCCAACAAATGTGGCAGCTCTTTTGATCATGTTTACAACATCAGCAGACATATTCGAAGAACCTGTCCAAAGGTTCAGAGATACCAATGTCCATATTGCCGCTATAGAACAAGGACATTCCTTCTGGTAACGAAACATATCGAAATAAATCACAGGCTCAACAAAGTTTGTGCAATTAATGTCTTTACAAAGCAGATTGTCTACAGAGATATTCGTCGTCGAAGTAAAATTACCAAGAAGGAGAGTACATTTACTACAACGAAAATAGGAAATCTTTCAAACCCGGAGGCTGGAAGATCGATTGAAGAATCTGCAGAAAAGAAAAAGAAGCAGAGGTTCCAGTGCCCTAATGACTGTGGGCTTGCTTTTAATTTCAAACACACTTTAGACAATCACCTGCGTTTTGTCTGCGGTAAATTGCGTTTCAAGTGCCCATACTGCATTAAGAAATGCAGACAAGAATGGGGTGCGATTATACATATAAAACATCGTCACCCAGGCAGGAAGAACTTTGTTATCGACGTCTTGAGGAAGAAAGTAATTTACGATTCTGGAGGAGTAAAATATTGCAATGATTTTGACGCTATCCAGGACCAGAAGACGAGAGAGGAGTTTGAAAGAGCAAAGAGTGAAGCAGCATCTGCCAAACAAAAGCAGAAACATCACAAAGAGCAACCACAACTGCCGATTGTCTACCGATGTCCCCACTGTAATAAACTCTGCAAACATGCTTGGAACTTAAGTATGCATATCAAGTTCCGGCATCCTAATGTCAAGAATTACCATGTCCCACCTAATGCGCCAATGTGTATCAAGTCAGAAGTTGTTCAAGATAAGAATCTTCCAGAAGATGATATTGCAGATGTCCCAGAAACTAAAAGTTCAGATGATGTCGAAGATGGGTGTGACGAAACTAGAGTTTTTTCAGAAAATGCGAGTGCAGTTGGCTGTTTTGATACCTTGGAAGATAGCAAGGAAATGCTGCCACCTTGTTTGTCAAGCTTGGCAAGTGCTGAGCTGTCTTTGGACTCGGAAGCAAAGAGTGCCAATACTGGGGCTAAAAGTACATTCAAAAGTCCAACAGAAGGACAAAAGAGTTTCATTTGTCCAAATAACTGCGGTAGTGTCATTAAGTATGAACACAACCTAACGAGACATTTACAATATAGATGTAAACAAAGGATCAATACGAGTAGGCATACTAGGATGTCGCATACAAGACCAGAAGAATATGTGATTGATAATGAGTCGAGCAATGAATTGCCTGATGAAACTGATACTTCCAGTATCACTGAAACTGCAACTACAACTGATGTTGAAAACGAAGTTGCTGTTAAGAGAGAGCCTTTAGAGGTTGATTCTACACCCCCAGAATAAAATGTGGATCACTGCAGTTTTGGGATTTCCATATGCACGTTTCTGTTGCTTTATAAGATCTAGCTAAATACGTAATCTTAATCATTAATTAACTATTCACAATAATCGATACATTATGTAGGTAAGAGTTTCGTGTAAATGGTGTCTTGTAATCTATAATTTAAACGAAATTATGTGCTGAAATGCACTTGATGCTGCACTTACCCACATTTTTGTATGAAAGGATAAAAATCAAAGTTGGGCATTATTTGATTAAAAATTTGCATTTTTATTTGCTCACTCATCAACCATTTTTTCAATGAGTAATTCGTATAATTTAAAATTATTTGGTTTTAAAATGTTTTAAATTCGGTTTAAAAATTTATTGACATTAAAGAGAACAATGCTTTTTTAAATTGATATTTTGTTACCTCCATATATTTTTTTCATTTATTTTTGTATTTTCTTAATCTATTTTGATTTTGCTCAACTCTGATAAGTATTCGAGTAAAGAATAATGTTCACCCATGTAGATGGATCTTTAGAAAATTTTTTACGATTTACTTCCGATAGAGAAGCCGTCTGATTAAACAGGGTTTTCCTTTTAATATTTGAGAGAATCATTGAATATTTCTGGAAAGATGAAAATATTGGATATAATATACGAAGCAACACATATGAGATAATATTGACTTGAAAGATTTTTCAAAAGCTGATTGAGACTTGATGAGTCTAGAAAAATGAGTGGCAGTTGACCAAGAATATTTTTCAAGGTGGGTATTTTTTTATGGCATTTTTCTTCATATAAATTTATATTAAAATTGAAATTTATGGATTCTCACTTGACCGTGAATTTTCATTTGGTCTCAAATAGAAAATATTATCATACAATCTATATTCATTACAAATTACTCTAAAGATTGTGATTCTTATATTTGTTAATTAAACATCATATACATCATTTTTACAAACTAAAAATTTTGGACTATTGTTTTCTGAAGAAAAAATGACCAATTTTTACTGAGTAAATAATATGCTCGAATTTTTTTTACAATTTTTATTATTGAAATTTCGACAATTTTTTCTCGAAAATGAAATTTATTAGCATGCCCAAAAAAAGTTGTTTAACAGTTATTGTAGAGCAACAATTTTCTTCTCGAAGTTGTTATTTGTTAAAGTTTCAATTTAGCTTAAACACCTTTTTTATGTCTTATGGTGCTAAGTTTCTCTAGCAAAAAAGCTTTCTATTAAAAAAATTTCAAACTTTTTTGCGAAAAAATTCTTTTTCTTCTGGCTGAAATTTGAGAATTTTTTAAAAATAAATATAATAAACTTGTATATCAAATGAAATTGACAAATAAGTTTATTTTGTAAAAAAATTGTTTTGATTGCCGTTCCAGCTTTTCGCTAGGATTATATTTTGATATTACTAATTATGATGGTTAATCTTACTGTTTCAGATTCTTCAAAAGTTGAAACGCGATACCATTGATTGACACGTGCCAATACTTTGTCGCTTCCAGAGAATATTCAATTCCACAATTTAATATATTTATTATTTAGAGAAGATAATTTTTTACCCTTTGTGAACAGGATAATTAAATTTAGTATTAACGCAGGGACTAAAAAAATCGTTTCGAACTTACTTTTAATGAGTATTACTTATTCTATATGAAAAACAATTCAATCTTCACATTTTTAATGTATTCATGTAGAATAAGCTCTGTATGATTAGTCAAATAAACATGTGTTTTGAAGAAAATTTCGACCTTTCCCATCTATCCTTCTAGTATAATTTATAACTTCTCTTAATGTATTATGAATAATACCTTTTAGCCTTCATTCATTTTAAATAAGTTTAAATATGTCAGCACTCTACACACCGAGAAACTTCTCAGCTACTTTGAAATTATAAAAGAAGAATTGGGATTAAATTAAAAGTTAAGAACAAATTTGATTTAACAAAAATTCTGAATAAGATATCTGGATGCAATTAGATTTTGTTATTGATTTCCGTTTGTGAATAAACGTGATCGGTCAACAAGCTAATGATAAATTAAAGTTAAATTCTTTTTATAAAAAAATAAATGTGCAGCGGACGTGTATTAATTTGAGGATTTTGTTATTTTAAGGAATGAAGTATTGAAGAGGGCTCTTCGTGTGGCCGAATAGTTTGCAAGAAAAAAATTTTGCTTTCTTGTCAAAAACTTTCATTTAGTTCATTTATTTATTTATTTTTCTTTAAAACGTTTTGTAACTTTCGTTCTGAGCTTATCTGATTTTAAAAGATCCTACACATATTTTGTTGTATTAATTCCGTACCCTATTTTCTAATTTTGTAAATTTTTTTGTTTACAGATTATTATCACGGAATGACCAGGAAAAGTGCCCAAAACATAGTTAAACAATTTGCTTGCCCAACTTGTCCGAGATCTTTCGTATGGGAAAGCACATGGAAAAAACACGTTCGAAATGAGTGCGGCAGGGAACCAAGATTCCGATGTCCGCATTGCTTATATCGCTGCATGTGGAAGGCTAACGTCATCAGGCACATTAAAAGAAGGCATAAAAATATGAAAATCTATGTCCTAACCTGCAGGCAGAATTCGTAAATTTTAGTCAGTTTTTTTTATCTTGGAAATTAAGTTTTCAAAAATTAATGTATTTACAAGGGGAAGGCCTCCACTGCGACATTGACTTTTTGATTAGACAATCATCATTTGATAGTACGTCAAAAATAATTAGACCCGTGTCCTGGCTTCTTTGTATGTGGGCCCTTGTTTAAAAATTATGAGCGTTTGAAAATCATGGTAGCCGCGGCTGCAAAGGTCCATCGAATCGCGCGCGATAGCTCTCACCACGCACCGCCGGTGCAGCGGTAAAGTGCCTGCCTAACGACCATGCTGCCGCTGGTTCAAATCTTTTGTCGACGTTTTTTTTTTTAACTTTATAAATTTTTTTCGCTTTGTAAATATGTCAAATAATTATTTTTTGAAGCTCCCCCGGCGATAAAAATTTTTTTTAACAGTAAAATTATTGGGAAATAAATATCATGCATCAGCATTGACGACAGGGACAGCTGGCCCGACTCTCTCCTCTCTTCCATGAATCCTGACAATGGATCTGAAACCAGATTCAGAAAAAGCAGAATAAATAAGCACACTTATTTTTCCCGAATTTAACCGCAGATGTCTCTTTTTACGATACGAAATTTAAGGCGTTGCTTCTAATGTTCATAACATTTCTACATGATATTTATTCCCCAATAATTTAACTATTAAAAAAAAATTAAATCGCCGTGAGAGCGTCAAAAAATGATTATTTGACATGTTTACAATGCGAAAAATAAAATGAATAAATGAAAATAGATGTCGACAAAAAGGTTTGAACCAGCGGCAGCGTGGTCGCTAGACAGGCCCTTTACCGTCGAAGTAATTGAATAACTATTGAATATTATTAATTTATAATAACCGCCGCATGTAGAAGGATAGTGTCATCAGACATATCAAAATAATGCATAAAAATATGAGAATTTATGTCCTTAACTGCAGACAGAATTCGTAAATTTCAGTTATTTTTTTTTTGTTATGGAAATTAAGTTTTCAAAAATTTCATGTACTTATTAATTACTAAAAAAAAAAAATTTATGTTCGAAAATTTAAAGAAAGATTAAGTTAAAAGTTGAAATCTTTCAAAAAAAGTACACAATTTTGAAAACGATTTAGAATAATAATATATAAAATAATATATTCAATATAAAGTATATATATATATATATATAAAGTATATA
>JAUMHM010009390.1:0-17711 GCA_032362435.1 Melikaiella ostensackeni
ATTTTTGAATTGTGAACTTTTTGCGTGTTCTTTCTTTAGTACACAAAAAATTTTCATAAGAGAATAGATTTTATTTCGATCTTTAAGAAATGAAAGTATTTGAAAAATGTCGAATATGCTAATTTTTTCTTAAATTTCACAAAATTACAAGTTTTTGTAAATGAGGTAAGATTTTTTATTAAAATTCGTAGCGGAAAAAATACATGTTTAGACTCTTTAAAATATAAAGAAAAAGTGATTTCCAGAAAATTATTCTATAGAAAAATATAGGTATTAGTATTGAAGGTATTATGAATAGTTCAACTAAGTTCGTTTATTGCCATATTTTCCATAAAATTGGCTCTGAAAAAGCTCTACTACAACTATACATACCTTTTTGAAATATACATTAAAGGGTTTCAATAGGTTTTTTCAATCTAATTGAACTAATTGTAATATTTTCAGTGCTATTACCTATAATTTGATATTTTGAATTTTATTATAAATAACAGAATAAACTATTTCTAGTACTTTTTTGAGTATTTATATTAATATCCTTACACAAATATTTTCAACGAAGTGACTCATCTGCACATAAATACGATGTCAACAGAGCAATAAACTTATTATTGGGGAATTGTCTCCCACAGACAAAAAGTTAGTCATACTTTTAGATACTCTTTTTTATCTCCTTCGCAATATATTAAAACGAAGGACAAGCATCGAAGTAAAATATCAAATTATACAATCTGACATTTCAAACATAGAAAAAGAACACTATTTATAATTACTAATTCAGCGCTATATGTACTTCATGGGCTGATAAGCATAGGGAAAAGACGACAATAAGACTTACGAAATTGCGAATTGTTTGGACTATCCATTCTTCAGAGAAGGATTTTCAAAAAAGCATGTTTATATTGAATTCTAGAAATTGTACTAAATATTATATTGAATATCAATAATGGCCTGAGATAGTCAAATACTTTAGTGAAAAACTTGATGAGGATGTTGGTTTCTCATCACCAAGCTCCTTCAAAAAGTAAACAACAAAGCAACAAATATATACCCATTAAGAAATGTTGACTCTCTCATCTTATTGCTTAGATACACTTCGTTTATCCTGACGAAAACTGTTTCAACAATTATTTCCAAAAACAAAGTGTATCAACTGTATTATACTTCGGTAAAGTGTCATTTCTATATATATTCGTAAATGGAGATACGATACTCTAGTGCAGTATAATATAGTTGATACAGTTGTAAAGAAGATTTTAAAAATTTGGCATTAGGGTCTAGAATTTCTATTTTATTTTATTTTTGAAAAGTTTTTAATTCTCATAAGCATTAAGCTTCTCAAATAATATGAAATCTAATAGGTTTCGTCCTAGGCTAAATCACTGGAATTGCCAATAAGGCAGTGTGAATCAGCTTTGTCTTAGACGCTTTAGAATTTAATTGACCTAGAATCCGTTAAATTCTAAATCTTCAATCAATTCTCAATTTTTGTAAGTTTTAAATTGATATTATATATGACGCTCAGGCCACGAATAGGGGCCAAAATTTAATTTGAATTACATAAATTCTATGTTAAATTTTTAGTAAGATAATAAGGTAACAGAACATATTATGCGCATGTTATAATTTATATTATAATTATATTATGATTGTGATAATATAATGAAAATATTTAAAGACTTATCCTATATCTCACCCTCTCCTTCTTTTTTCACCACCCTCTGTTACGTGATCCACTGCATCCGCAGAAATAGGGGAATGTTACGGAGCAACACATCACTAAGCAATTGCACTAATTTTTATTATATTTGATCAAGACCTATGACCGCACTCACACAATTTTAATATTAAAAGCGGAAAATTTAGAATAAATTTAAAAATAAAAAATCAATTTTCTAAAAGGACTAACTTTTCTAAATTGAGATAGAACCGTCTGACCTGAAATATTGGAGAGATCTGGCGAGTTGTACGGAGGTCCTGGGATTTAACATTTTTGATAATACCAAACTTCAATAATTTTCAAGAGAGGATAGGGTCATAAACAGCAAAACCACGAATCTGCACTCGAGTCGTTCTTTCACGTGATTACAATCGGAAATCTTTGTAAATACAATTTTCTTCGGTACAGTCGATTTGGTACTGATTAGCAGCCAGTTTATGAAATGTGGAAGCTGTTCTGCTCGGCCGTGGAATTGTTCTAATCAGGGTTAGATGAAGGAGAATCGTTTACAATAACGAATGGCAATTCACGAATAAACGTCACATCAGATGAGCCTAAGCAGCCTGCTTCATCACCTATTTGCTGTTTTATTATCTTCCTCTTTTCATCAATTATTTTCCAATTATTTTCTGACTCAGAAGAAGAAGGAACGGAAGATTCGGATGTTTTTAACCAAATGTTAAAACCATGAACCTTTAAGGGGTCATTCTACTATCTCAGCAAAAAAAAGGGTGATTTTCATGAATTTTTTCTCAACAACTACTTTATATAATTAAATAAAATTTTCAGCGTTTATTTATGCAGTCTCAAAGTTTAGAAAACAATTATTTTACATAAAATTATTATTTAGTTTAGGTATTATTTAACAATAAACAAAGTGTCTAAAAAAAAGGTATGTCCACTGCGTGCACGATTTCTCAAAAAGTTTTCAACCGATTACTTTCAAATTTTATACGTTTATTCTAAACATAAATATCTACAGAGTGACGAAGCAGATCTTTAAACAAAAAAAGCAGTATTACATCAGTATTACATTTCTGAAGTAATGAGTAGTGTTTTCACATCTTAAAGACCAAACTGCAGGAGGCTGGTGCCCTCCTCAGTATAGAACACAAGCTGATCATGAATCTTTTGATTCTGGCTTTGTTTTTATAGCAACCTTTGAATGAACGAAGTTTAGTGGGGCTGACGTTATTAATTGACACTAAACTTTATCACGTTTTAGCTGCTTAGTTTGGACATGATTTTACTTTTATTGGAAAATTTATCGTATCAAGCTGGTAGTTAACTACTAACCTAAATACTCGACAATATAAATGATAATATATCCTCGTATTGGACTGACGCTTTTGTTGATGAAAGGCATGCCCCAATGGACTTGAACTGTGATATGGAGTAGATAATGAGTCACGTGGTAGCCAAGGAGTCAGACTAATTATAAATGGGAGAGCAAAACAGCATGTGAAAAGTATGAATGTGTATCTTCTAATTACTATGGTTTGCAATGAAAGTGTGCAAGATACCTTCTGGGATTCGTTAAATGATATTCTAGGCACTTGCCGTCCTGGGGAAAGAATCACCATACTCGGAGATATCAATCACTGTGTTGGTGTTCAACGCGAAAGTACGAACAGGGTACTTGGTAATTTCGGAGACCCAAAAATGAACGGTAACGGGGAGAAATTTATTAGCTTATGCTTAAAAAAAGGTTTGTTGGTTCCGAATACTTTGTTCAGACATAAAATGATTCACATGTGTACCTGGTGCAGAGGCGGAAGCCACTGTATGATTGATTTTGTTGTAGCGGATGAAAGACTGAGAGGGCTAAAAAGAGATACAAGAGTTGTGAGAGGTTCTAAATGTGGAACAGATCACTACGTACTTTATAGTTCCGAAAATGAACCTAGGACAAGAATGGAAGATAACAAGAATTAATATTAAGCCAAAGTGAACGCGAGTAAAAATAGAGAATTTGCTGAAACCAGAGGTACAAATAATATTTTGTAAAAAGCTGAATAAATATTCAGGTTATCATAGAGAAGACTGGAAGACAAAATTAGGCAAAGAAAATGTAGAGCGTGCATGGGGATAGCATTACGGGACTACGGGACTACGGGATAGCATTTTCAAGAGTGCATCTGAAGTGTGCGGTACTGCGCTTGTAGGAAGAAAGACTTGAGATACTTTGTAGGATCATGAAATCCGAGTAGCTGTTAACGAGAAAAAGCAAACGTACTCGATAAGGCTGAGTATTAAGCTCTTAGCAATGAAGAGAGGACTAGACTAGAAGACAAAGAACAAAAAAAAGAGGGATAGAAACAGAAAAGCAAAGATGCTAGTCGAAGAGAGCAAGGATAAATGCAAAGGGGAAGAATATAAAAAAATGCAAAATGCTTTTGAAGGAAATAAGAAATTATTTTGAAAATGGCTTAAGATGATTAGGAAAGGAGGTACTAAGACTCAGTTAGCCGAAATTCAGAATGCTGTTGGTGAAATGGTATGGGATACGGACAAAGTAAAAGACTGTGTATGTGAATTTTTCAAGGAATTGATTGAAGTTCCGAATCATTGAAGAAAGAGAAATATCGTTCTACTCTAAAGCGGAAAGAGTGATAAGGATGACTGTACTAATTATAAAGCAATTAGCCTACTAAGTACCGTGAGCCTTAAACGAAGAGAGGATAGAACAAGTTGATGATTTCGTATATCTTGGCAGTATGTTACTGCTGACGAAAAGATAGATGCAGACATATCCGGGCGTGTAAATGAGGGTAGATAGATTATCGCCAGAGTACGATCCATTACTAGAAGTAAAAATGTAACGAATAGACTTAAATTGCAGTATATAATTCTGTGCTTGCACCCATTGTGTTGTATGATAGTGAGACCTGGACGAAGCAAGAAAAGGATAGGAGTGAGGTGAATATGGTTGACACGCAATTACTGTCGAATGTATGCAGTAAAACGCTGATGGAAAAAGTCACTAATAAGTGGGCTCGTATAGATTGTGGTTAAGATTTTTAGAAGAAACCTTGTTTAACAGGAGTGAAAGAAATTCGCTAAAGACTCAGAAGCAAAGAGATGTAAGGACTTGTAGAAACACAAGAGCTGTCATGAAAGGATGTATGGATGTCAATTTGAGTGTCTATGTGTGAGTCAGGTTGAATGATGGCTCTGTATAGCTCTTAACCTAGGGTGGTTGCTAGAGGGATTGATCAGTGACCCATGTCGGAGAGGTGTTTTTGAAAGAGTGTGTCGTTTGAGTGAGCTACAAGCGACTTCTAGATTGATCTAAAACCTCTCCGTTCTTCCCTTATCATATAAATTCCTTGATCCCTGGTAGTGCTACGAGGCTAGAACAGAACGAGTTATGCTCACGCCGAAAGAGATTTGGCTTGATAGTATGATAATAATAATAATAAAATAAATAAGGTTTTGTATCTCTGTGTATCTGTAAATGGAGTTACGACACTCTAGCGTGATTTGGTCCTGGTTAGCAGCCGGTTTATGAGATCTAGAAGCTGTTCTGCTTCTTCGCCCATTGGCTGTTTTGTTATCTTCCTCTTTTCCTCCTGAAATCAAATGAATCCGCCTAATGTCACCTTCAGCGCTCTCGGCCACTGCGTGCAACAGCGGTAAACGACAACTCCAAACTACACTATAACTCTGTTCCCCGAGAGAAGGCTCAAAGATTGCGCATGAGGGAGGAGAAACATTTTGGGGATGGAGTTTCCTTTCCTTTTTTCCTACGCATAGTTTTTTTCATTTTTCTTCTCTTTGGTCAAAGTTTTACATTTATTGCTTTCTTGGTGTCCTTCGGTAAAGTTGGTCGAAAAGTTGTGACCAGATGTGAGCAACATCAACCTCGAACATCTAAGGAAATCCCTCGGGAAATCCCGCCTTCATGGAAAAAATTTATGACAGGCTGCGCAAAGGGATCCAAAATTCGTCGGTCGTCTGAGCCTTCTCTCGGGGAACAGAGTATAGTTGGTTGTGTTGGTAGTATGCTACGCCGGAGGCGACTCAAGACCAGACTGGGAGAAGGTTGCTTCACGAAAGCTGTGTCGGGCGGATGCGTAAAGGGGGTTGTTTGGTCAAACTTCCTGTGGTGCATTGTCGTCGGTGGCCTTCTCTGAATGCTCAACGAAGAAGGTTCTCATAGTGAAAAGCAATGCAGGTGGCTTGTTTCTGTCTTCTGAAGACATAGAAGGGTCATTGCGTTAACATGGGGCTTAGAGCAAAAAAATCATTGCCTGACTACACCGTTGTCCTTAAACCAATGCCATATATATATATATTGAAAAAATTATCAAACAACCACCGCAAGGTCTCACTGGGAGTGACTGTGATCTAAAATGACACTGGCTTGCAGTAGAACGGCGGTGAATTACACCTATGGCTACACCTCACGACCGCGAAATGGGTGGTCACAATGTATAATGCAATAACAATGAAGGGCCGGCGACACCCTCGTATACCTTAAGCACACGCAGCGACCCAAGAATGATAGGTTCGTGTCTGCATCTATCTCGCAAGTGTCTCGGCATATGGGTGAAAATGAAAAAATAAACACAATTCGCATAGAATATTTTTTATGGAAAAGGTGTTTCGTATTCAAGTAAAACATTTTTTTCCATTAAGCCTTACCCTAATTATGATGAAAATAGTGATAAGCGAGTTCATGAAGGGTATTGTAATTTTAAATTCATTTTTCAAATGTTAAATGATAAAATTTGTATTTCATTGCCTGTGAAAACTGTAGAGATAAGTTCAATTTGTATAAATAGTCATAGAAACTAAATTCGGCTATTGTTCGCAATACAATAAGCTGAATATAAATAAAGACAAGAATTTTAAATTTAAACTTATTGAAATATTATTATGAAAACTCTCTTTGTGACTAACTTCACTCACATCCATGAAAATAATTGAGTGACGGGGGAGGGTGGGCAAAATCACAAACGAAGGAAACTTAATTCCGTAGGTTAATGTTACTTAACTACTTTGTATTGATATAAACATTTTAACGATGCGAAGGATCTATGATAAGCAATGTTTTGTTGATGAATGCACCTGGTGAATGGTCTTCTTCAGTGAGAAAATGTGTGTCATAGGGTAAAACTGACAACATTACCAGTGTAACAAACGATGAAATCATCTTATTTACTTTCGTTATAGCAAATTTGAAAATCCAACTCTTTCGTTATAAAGATCTTAAAAAACTGTCGTGTGACCAGGTGACACTCAGTCCTGGGGACATTTAAGAAACAATTTTTACACTACAGTTATGAGTATTAATGTCCCCGAGGGGCTGTAGCACCTTGGTTGGCTCAATCGTGCGGGACGAGGAGGTCAAACGGCCCTCGGCCTGCATGAATATGGATATGAATAATAGGATCCCTGTAAACGGGCTCTTCGGGGTGAAAGTCGGACCCCTATAAACGGGCTTCCGGTGAGTGGGCATGGATGATTGTAGTGTGGTAGAAGGGGAAAGAGCCTGGCTAACGCGGGTAATGCTGGATCCCTGGGTCGAGGGTCCTCTCGGACCGACCCCAGTTTGAAATCGGGACGGTTATGACCTAAGGACCCGCACTGCGACTGAGAAACAGGGCTGGTCACTCGAGCGAAACGGCCCTAAGCGGAGCAGTAAACCTAATCGAAGGACAACTGAAGCAGAAAGGCTTCGCGATTGGAACCTTTATGGATATCGAAAGAGCCTTCAACTATACCTCTAAAGAGGTGATTAGGGCGGCCATGATTGCACATCGTGTGCCAACTGCATTAGTAGAATGGACTCCAGACTGGCTCCAGATAGGCCAAAAGACTTATGGGTTTCAATTTGAACTTTAAACGAGCCGCGGAATTACGGAAGGTTGGTAGAAATGAAGTCAACACCCTCTGTCGCCTGTGCGGAAAGGATAATGAGACATCTTTTCACATTCTTTGTCACTGCCACGCGATTGCGGAGAAGTGTCTGACGTCCGTCAGTGAGTCAGACATATCGGTTAAGGGCCTTTCGTTTCGTATTTATCGCAACGAAGTTCTCATCGATTTCGAAATGGCTCGCACCAAGCAGACCGCTCGTAAATCTACCGGAGGAAAGGTTGGACTCTTCGAAGATACCACCTTGGCTTGGGGATTCGGCTTCGCAATGATATGAAGGATCAAATAGCGACGTCGCTTTGAACGCTTGGCGGCCACAAGCCAATTATCCCTGTGATAACTTTTCTGACACATAGGCCTATAAGGGAACGCAACGGGATCACCCAAGCGTCAAGGGCTCTTGTTGTCTCAACCCTAACAATAATAATAATGATGATAAAATATAAGTATTACACTGATTGTAAACTTTATTGTATAGTTGTATGTTCTATTATGAAAAAAATCCATCTAAAAAATTTTAAATGTGCAATGAGTAGAGAAATAAACGCATTCTATTTCAGAAAAATGTAGTCATGGACATATGATCGGGTGACATTTTCGCATATTTTAATGATTCTTCTCTCTCATCAGGTAAATTTAAAATAATTAATGCACAAGGTATTATACTATAGAATGAGTCACGATTTATCAAATGGTTCGCACACGTCAGCTGACTGCAGTCCACAAGACTCATTACATGATGCTTGTTTTACTGTCCCCACGTCTCAAACTTTCGGTAACAGCATGATTTGCGCTAGCCTCACGCTCTGTAATTTTTGGTTTAGTAGCTGCCTTAAAAGGTATTCCATTAATATGCTGAACCATTCATGCTGACCATTTACCTTGAGTCTACATTCTGTAGCTGTTGACTCTAACTCGTTGATTGGATATCGATCTTGAGCTGCTAAAGCAGAAAATAAATTCTTAGAGATTTTGGGAATAGACCATACATCATTTGATGTAAATCCGTGACACTCGTCTTCCACAGTAGACAATTTGGATTTTGTCTTTTTCAATTGCTTCCAGAGTTTTTTTCTTCTGCCTGGATTGTATAGGGACTTCAAAAGTCTTTGAATTCAATGAAAAAATCTGAAAAGTTAGTAACGTGTTGCTCCGCTATCAATCCACCAATCATCTAAATTTTTCTTGATTGCACAAACTTCACTGCAGATACTTGCAAGGGCAACATGTATACGTGACATGTTATATTGGCCACTGCTCAGTGCCCTTTTGTTTTTATATGTTCTTATAATGGTCACTCATTTATATCGTGACCATTTTGTTTGCAATAATTGCAGACGTTGTTCTGCTTGTTGTTCCTGTTAGCTTGTTGTTCTGTTTTTTGCTTCTTGTTGTTTCTGCCAAAATTTAGTTTTTACTTTTACCTTGCTTCGCTTTTACCATCAGAGATCTTAGAAACAATAAATCTCATAATAAAATTTGGAAGTTGAGTCAATAAAATAAAATATTGAGACGGACTTGATCAGTACAGTCATGGTATAATAATCGATCTAAGTTGTCGTTACCATAAGGGCTAATCTGACTCACCGGTCAACGGTTTAATGTGCTCAATTAAATCCATCTTTATACCGTTTTAATGACTTTTCGCAGAAAAACCTCGTTTTATCTACCCCCCCCCCAAATCCACTTAACTTTTCTGGACAAATAGTTTCTCTGTATTTACACAACTGTAATCGCGTCTGGGCCCATAAACTAATGGGGCTTAAACTTACATAGCCGGTTATTTTAAAATTTAAATTGACCCTTTCTATCGTTAATAAATGTTTGTTTTAACAAAGGATATACATGACTGAACTAGAGCAAGAGGAATGCTAGGAAAAGGAACCTCGTTCTCTTTGCACTATCCGAGCTGATTATTCTACAGAGAAATGACACTCCAGTCAACCTTACTTCTAAATTGCTTTGAAAACCAAACCTTTTATTATCGGACTTTCCTTGCTTTCCTTGCAACATCCTGAAAGGAGAGCATATATCTCCTTATAGAATAAGAGCTGGGTTATTGAATGTTGGGAAGAGAAGACAGTACTTTCTGGGTAATTTACTATTTTAATTGTTTGAAAATAGAGCTTCACAATATCTTTTTGGCTTTTTGACTTTTTTAGACAAAAAGGCTCGACACAATTCAGACCTAGAGAAAGAAAAGCTGTACTGAAAGTTACGGTACATAGCACTTACAAAGTGTAAAGATCATTTTGGGTGAGGGAATCTAAAAAACATATAACATACTAACTACTAAATCCATTATGAATAATCTCTCTCTTGGTGCTGCTCCTGAAAACTTGTATAAAGATACTAAAGCTGAAGCAATATAGTCATTGTTACGAGACTGTATACCAACTTTTAGACTTTCGAATGAAAAATTATATTGGATTGAGTGGAACACTCAGTAAAGCTATCCCGGGTTATAAATCCAATTCCTAAAGAAATAATAGGAAAAGCTATTCTTCATAATGCTGACTCGCGAATCCCACTGATGATTCCGATCGGCAGAATAAATTTTTCCCTATTTTGAGCTACTGCATGCCTTTCAGAAGTTCAAAAAGTCAGCAAACAACACAAAACTGAAGAACCTCTGGCTCATGCTCTACAAGTCCAGATCGAAAAGATTGCCGAACAGAAACGGGATTCCAGTCGAGGAGGAAATGCCAAAACGCACGAATTCGCCACTCAACTCCAACATGACAGTGGACAACTACAATGCACATTACGAACATTCTTCCCGTAGCGTATGTACCCGTACCCACAATTGTGGTCTTGCGCGTAGTAGATGTCGGAGCTTATTTATATACTACTGCCAGAAACTTAGCGATTCACGCGAACCACGAAAACATGTAGAATGCTATTTATTCGAGCGGATAAAGCCATAAAGACTCAAAGCATAAAGCCAATAAATGTGATCGATTCGTCACGAAAGAGTCCATTAAAGAAGAAATAAATTATGCACTTGAAAAATCCGCGGATAGTTCTCTTGATAAATTTATGAAATTGCTTCATATCGACGACCAAACGTTTCTAGCCTTCGTGAATGTGGGAAGCTTTCTGTGCACTATTAAATTAAGTACAGTGATTGGTGCGGGTTGGTAAATGAAACGGAAAATTCAATTTTTTCAATTTAATGAAAATGAAACGGCGGTAAATGAACGTAAATTGCAGATTGAAACCAGATATACTAGAAACCAGTATGGGTAAGACTGATGACGTATTTTGCGTAGCAGACAATAGTTATGGCTAATTGTCGAGTTTCGGGGAAGCGACATGTGATGATCAGATAGTCACACATTTTCCGACTGTGAAGGAGAATCCACAGATCGAATCTAACAATCGTTCAGCGCGGAATTTCGCTGCCGCGCGTGAAGGTGTTTCATCGAGGTGCAGGCATTTCACACGTTGTTTATTTCAAGAATGAAAATTACTGAAAATACAAATATAAATATTATAAACTTTGAAAAATGGCCGGGTTTCGAGTTCGCAAGCCGGACGTATAAACCGAAGGCCCGACCCGACTCGAAAACCTGACCCAACCCGGAATCTGCTCTGATCATTCAGATCGTAGCAGATCATACCGAATCCACCATATCATTATTTATATTTTATTTCATCAACCAAAACTTTTGGTGATATTTGTTTTCTTTTTCTTGCAAAGTACTTACACAAATTGGACTGAAATTTCAGTATACTTAATGACATGTAGTTAACTTTTTTGCTGTCCAGCAAAAATAATTTTGTTGTTTCCATCAGAAATTTTTTCCAATTTCATTGTGTGGTGTGTCCACGAAAGCTTAAAAATCTCGCACTCAATTTTCATTTATGTATAATTTTGGTTAGTTTTGTATGAAAAACTTCTGATCTTCAGAGCCTTCGTGTTCCATTTGTGAAATATTTTAAGTATATTTATTCAAATTGAAAATATTTATGTACTGCGTTATATTCGTTAATGTTTTTAGCAAAATAAAAAACTACCACAGTCAAAAATTATTGACAAACTGTGAATTCTATCTATCGACGTGAGGCTCCTGCTCGGTAACCGCAAATTACCGAAAACCATAGGAAATTCTTTGATACAATTTTTAGACCAGTTCGGGATTTTGTGACGGGTTTTCGGGTATTTGGGCCAGGTGTGACCGGAACCTGACTCGGAAATCGAAAAGTCGAGCGGCCATAGTTTGGTCTAGATCAGGGCTCGACCACTTTCGACAAGTGTTGACCGACACGACAAGAGCCTGACTGACAAAAGCAGGTAGGTAGATAGAGGGAAATAAAGGACTAGGGTCGAGTTTGAATTTTTTTTTTGGGGGGTGCTATTTGACCTAGTCCTCGCGACTGACACTGTCAGTCATGTCAGTCGATGACTGACTTCTTGTGTCTAGATGGTCTAGATGGTGCGGGAGCCGCGCAGTGCTTGAAATGGCGCAGATGCAGGATCCGCACGATCTTCAAAAACGCGCGGATCCTGAATTCGCGCGATTATAGAAACCGCTCGGCTTTAAAAAACGCGCTGCTCCACCAAGAGTGTTAGGTTCGATCTGTGAATTCTCCTTCCAGTATCTTCGAAATCGTAAAGCGAAGTTATCGAAGAAATCGAAGTTATCTTGCAGATGTCGCCATTTTCGCTTCGCCAATTTCCCTATCGTACTAAAAATTCCCACATGGGGTCCTATATAGGAACCTATCTAATCCTCATGGGTTAATGCTATATGCTACTCCTTAGCTTGGTTTATTTTTTCGAAAATTTGTAATCTGCTTTTATTTCCATCTTGGGCATTTCTTACCTTGATGGAAACCGTGTTCTTATAAACCAATCTTAATTCTTTCTCCAGTTTCCAGAAGCAATTGCAGAGCACATTCGATATAGATTTTTTTTATCTGTACTCAGATCTTTAAGAACCTCCGGTGAAGGTTCTGGTACTCCTGCTTCAAATATCGTAAAGTTGACAATAGGCAACTGTTCGCAATTTTCTACTTGTCTTCCTATTGGACTCGATAGCGTGTTTCTTCCAGTAGACCAACCCTCAATTGCATATACAATGTGACGTTAAGGTCATTGCAGTGTCAAGGGCTGACCGACCATTGAAGGGGTTTTTTTAAGATGACCTCTAAAGGCCTTATAACTCCACCTTCGCTTTCTGTGTTAACGGTCGTTCCGTCACACCCAAAAACTGCAAGATTTTGAATCTTTGCTTGTTTCTACTCGAAAAATTCACATATACTTTCGCGAATACTCTATGTGTAACTAAAAGACGGAGTAAAATAATACAGGTATTCGTCGCCAGTTCGCTTGATGAGAGAAATATGCTCTTTTTGATCCTTCGTCAATGCTAAGTGTTGTCCACTTTTTTTTCGAACGAGCATTACATCCTTGCGGCCATTAAAATGGAGGCCTCGAATTTCACTACCGTAACTTCGACATATTGCCTTTTTCCTTCCCTTTTTTCTTTCTCTTCGGCTTTTTGACTTATCTACAACGTGTGAAGTATTAGTTCTTTTAACTATCCCATAAGGCTCCAAAGCTGCAATTGCCAGAGCAGTTCGATCGGAGACTCCGACTTTCTTCGATCATTTGCACTTACAATTCTTCGAGTCGGGACAGTGACACGTGCAGATATCAAAAAGGCGTTAAGAATCCTTTCCAAACTGCTGAAGTCTCTGATTGTAGATTTCATGATTTTTCTTATCTTTTCTCTTCTTATGGGGCTTTAGCAGGATCAATATTCATTTTCATAATTAGTGATAAGCTTTGTCACAAATCTTAAGCATAAAGATGGAATGGCTGTCTTGTTCGAAATATCTTTTACTTTTTTCTGCAACAATGGCACTGATTACAGTCACGCTGGCAACGATGAATATAACGGAATTGTTGCATAATATCTGCACACGTTGGCAAGCAATTAACACTGAACTCTTTTGCGATTTTTGACCGCCCGCGAGAAATATCTAATTTTTCCAGCCCTGTTTAGAGTAAGAAAAATAATACATTACCTGATTGTTGACGATTAGCATAAGTAATAAACATGTTTTCCCACTAGTACAATAACAAAATTTCATTACTTCACTATTGATAGAGTTTCGGAACGCGGACTATGCTGGCAACACTGCTCAACACTGTCATCTTGCCATAACCTGAAAATTTGAACCTGATCCCATTAAAACTTCAAAAGATTTCTGATCAATCAAGCCCCCTGCCTCTCAACAGGGCCACAAAATCACATATTTCTCGCGGTAGATGAATAAAATATTGTGTGCGGCTAGTTGTCAAAGGAGAAGAATCTGCCCTCTCCGTATGTTCCCGCTCTCCTCCACACGTACTTTAACGCACACATGCTCGTGTGTCCCACATACGTGACTGCGGGTCTCTGCGCTAGCCAGCGCGTGTGCCAACGTGCGATTTCTGAAGAGCAGTAGAAAATACTATACAGAAAATACCAGATATTCTCGCGAGCGTCAAACTATTAAGAATATTCGTTTAGAGCGTTACCAGCGCTACCGCGTATAATTTACATTTGTCTTTCTGCTTGCATTATATTTTTGCTTACTTTTTCTGTGTCTTTTATTAAATTTAAAATATCAAGTGATTGAGAGAGACTTATATAGGACATAAAGTACAACCATTTTAATTTTACATCACTGGATCGAGCAGAGAGCTGCATTTCAGCACCTTATCTGAACGTGAATAAGAATTTACCTGTTTGGGTCTTAACATTCATCGATCTGTAAAAGTTTTTTTTACAGGAAATCGTGATGTGAAAATACACCTTTTCCCGTTGGTCCCAAATTGAAATTAAAATCTTTTTTTCAGCCTACCCTAATTCAAAGGTATTCACACACTGAAATCAACATAAGATTTCACACGGGTTCCCATTTTGTATACCAATTTGCCCATACGATTTTATCTAGGAATCCATGTGGATTTTCATATGGGTCCCCATATAGGTTTCGATATAGGGCCCCATGTGGGGATTTCCAGTATGGATAAAATCTATTCTTAAGCCCCTGTTGCATGATCGACCCTATATCTTAATTATCGCTATCGCTACTCCTCTTAAAATAGAAATCGTCCCTTGAATATTGCGTCTCCATATTTTACTTTGTCTCCCTCTTCTGAAATAATTCTCTTGTGTTCCCGGAATCATCGCGTACTTAGTAGAATTATAGTCCTTTGTAACGAATATTGCTGACCTTTCCTCATAATTAATAATTCAAACTCATTTCATCGTCATTCAATTATCAAAATATTTCAAGATATACACTGAGTTGAATAAATGTAATAATTGAAGTTGCTGAAGTGTTGACTAATAATTTTTAAATCCCTACATGAGGCCCGATATTCATAGGTTTCCACACACAGACATCGATATGAGATCCTATATAGATTTCCACGTATGTAGGTCCCCATATATGTACCTAAATGTGTTCCCAGCTAGGTTCTTATCCAATTTCGTGTCCCAATTCGCCCATACGATTTTATATAGGAATCCATGCGGATTCCCATATAGGTCCCCATATGGGTTCCTATATAGGACTCTTATATGTGAGGACTTTCAGTATGACTACCTAATCATATACAATTTTGTGATCGTGACGCAAGAGCTTCTGGCGCCCTTATCTCTTATTTTTCTTCAAAACTAATAAATAGTGCCGGAATTGAACGGAGAAACAAACATTTAATTTTTGTAATGAAATCCCCGTTACATCCCATATTTCGGTAACCATTTAGTATGTTGGTTTATGGTTATACACCCATAATAGGGTCCTATAGTTTTGCAATTAATGACAGTTTGAAGCAAAATTTCGAAAGAGTTAGCCAAAAGTCGAAGACTGAACTTTTGATATTGGGGATTTGAAGTGGTGAGTTAATCAGAGTGATAGTCCGAAAATTGAATTCTAGACCAAAGAGGGTCCAACCAACTGATCCCTATATACTAACTGGGTACGGTATATCGTGTTAAACTCGTCTTCAAGCGCGGATCCACGGTGGGGCGATCGCCCCCACCAAAGGTTCTTGAATTGCAAGTTTCACTCATGTTTTTTCATTTGTTTACTGTATAGTATCAGCAAATATAACCCATGCACGCAGCTATTACAAAGTAGCCCCTTCATAACTTTTTGAATCGCCACCACCAAATTCAGTTTCAGGATCCGCCCTTGCTCGTCTTTTCATCTGAAGACCCGACCGCCATGTTGGGTAATAGAAAACTCTCAACTTTCGGCGGTAAATTTAAACCGTGGTAAAGAGAAATAAGAGTCCGACTTTGGTTCTTGCCTAAAATGGCCTTGGACACATGGCAGACCGACTCCAATGTCAACAATCAGGGCCGTTTGAACCATTTCTTTGTGATTTTCGTCCGTAGGGAAAAATGTTATTTGAATTTCTTCAAATGTTTGTTTGTTTTGAAGGATAAACGCTGCTTCTTGTTTTCCTGCAACATTTTCGTAACACATAACCCAAACACTGAAAGCGAATGAAGAGAAGTGCGGACCGTGCGAACTGACGAAATTATGGGCTTGGGATACAGCCCGCTTTGTTAGTACGGTACTGTACGAGTTTGCTGGTTATAGAGTGCTGCTCTCTGTACCCGTTGGACCCCTGATCCTCGAACGAAATTCTCGGAATGACGCGTTGCGGATAGACTCACTAGGGACTTTTAGTGTATTACTTATTGTATAGAACAAAAGAATTAAATATTAATTATTCTATAAAAACGTAAATGTAAAATTTAATTAATATTTATGAATTATTAGGTAACGAATGCAGGTACTACTTGAAAAATTAAACAATGACTTGTCATACTTACCAGTTACAATGTCATTATATATCAAGATTTCACGAACTAGTGAATCAAATTTTTTTCCCAGCTGAAAAAGCCTACACAGAAACCCACATGGTACCCTATCTGAATTCATGCCTTAAATTACGCTTTGAGGTAGTATGGGAATATGGGGTGGAGGAAATCTATATAGTGTGTTTTTCAATATACAGGTAAACTTATCGAAGAGCAGTAGTTTTCAATAATATTTATGCCTGCGCAGTAGTTTTTTGCGACTTTGCATAGATTGACCTTTATAATTACAATACTTGTAGAACATATTTCATGAAAAAAATCCTTTGTAGGATTTCACGTAGGGATAATTCATAGGTTACCTCAAAGGACAATTCATATAAGAACCTGTATGGAACCACGAATCGTTTTCTCATCCTATCTCAGTCATCTCAAATCTTAATTTGTGACAGGAATTCATACAAGATCCCATATGGGTTTCCAAATGTGCACCCATGTATTTTGCTATGTGGGCTCTTAATTGGGGGTACATTGGAATGCCAGTGACGTCAGCTAGTCCTTTTCAAATATTCCACCTCTTTCAAGATATCTTTACGCCATTTATGTTCATTAGATCTTTGTAACGGAGCTTTACAGGCTTACGATCGTATGCGGAGCTCTGCGAGGGCGAACCACCCTTTTTCCTAGCAAAAAAAAAAAACATAATGGAAATTTAAAAAAACTTTTTGAGGCTTTGATCGCTACCCGAAGATCGACGGGTTTTAATCAGGGGTACATTGGAATGTCAGTGACGTCAGTACTCCCTTTAATATATTCCACCTCTTTCAAGATGTCTTTACGCCATTTATGCTTATTTGGTTTTTGTAACGAAGCCTTAAAGCCCTACGCTCGCATGCGGGACTCTGCGAGAGCGAACTACCCATTCCCTACCTAAAAAAGCTTAATGGAAATTTCAAAAAACTTTTTAGAGTCTTTGGTCGCTACCTGGAGATAGTCGGATCCCCTCTGATATCACCGCTGAGAAAGGCAGCATTCAGGTAGACGAAGGCGAGATGCGTGTAGGGCAGGCAATTTCGACCAGGGCACTCGGAGACGATCCTTATTTGCCAACAGCAGAATTGCCGCAGTAGCGCATGAATTTCCAGTATGACGGCAGGGCCTTTTGCCGACAATTTGTGGCGAAATGACCGTAGTGGCGGACAATACTACATGGGCTGAAAAGTCTTCGGCCTGACAATGAAAAAACGATATTTTGAATGAAAAATTGGCTTTATTCT
>JAUMHM010009399.1:0-17710 GCA_032362435.1 Melikaiella ostensackeni
TTACTTTATATTTAATCAGCGTGAAATTTTGTTATTCATTAAGTGATTGAATTCAAATATTTTGGATTCTGAAGCCAAATCCACCAACAAATGTTCTACAATTGTATGTTTAAATTCGAAATAAAAATGTAAACAAATAAATTTACAATTTATGGAAATATTGTTATATTCATTGTTATATTTATTAGAATAAATCAAATTTCAATCTAAAATTTTCGTTAAATCTATACGAAATATTTTGATAGTCGTGTAATGAAAGAATAAGAGCTACATCATATCTATCTTCAGTAATAAATCAACCGCATGTAAACAATCGAATTATAATCTTACGTTGGTTTTGTTCTCGTATCTCTTGAGAAAAAAAATGTTGAAATCTTGCGTAATCAAATTTTGCTTTTACATAATTTCTAAAATTATTTATCTTAAAAATTAAAAACAAATTGTTATTTCTACAGGAAAAGTATTACATTTTTTATTTTTTAATCACCTACTTACATTTAGATAGTCGAAAAAAAGCTTTCCCAGAATGAATGAGATTAAGAAAAAGCGATTAAACAAATTTATTGATTTTTCAAGATTAAGTTAATATAGGTATATGATTAAGTGGAATTGATTTGAAAGCAGTTGGTTAATAATTTTCATTTATTTAGTTCGATTCGTACATAGTTTTAATTCAATTGAGTATCTGAGCTGTACATATTTAATAATGTTAGTATGTAGCTCTCGTGAAGTACAACTTATTGCTTTTTCATTTATTACAGATCAGCCACAAATATTTATTTGAATAAATGACGTTCAATATTAAATACAAAGTTCAAACTTTCAAAATGAGTTGGTATTTTTTGAGTGCATCAACATTATTTACAATATATGTATTTTGCCGTACTTTTAGAGAAAGGCTCTATGTACGTTTTGCAGTAGAGGTCATCTTCACGTTGAGACAGAGAAGTTAACAGGTCATACGGCAAAATATATATACAGCCTCTCTTCAAAAGTACGGCAGAATTTTAAATATTCTATCGTCCAAAGTGAAAGATAAGTAAGTGACTGCGGTTTAGGGTTATTGTCTTACACTTTACGATCGAAAAATCAACCTCAACAACAATGTCACTTATATATCCTTCCACTTTGGAAGTCAATTGTACGTGTCCTTGGTGTTGTTAGTTGAGTGAATGGAGGGGAAGCTCCAACTATAGTTCCATTCCGAGTTTTGTGCACCAAAAATTGCATGCCATTTATAGTAGCAACATGCGTTGAGAGATAAGCAGTCCCGCGTTTTGGTCGCAGATTCCCATCTACCTTCTTAACATTGATTATTCGTCTAAACGCATCTCGTTCGAACACAAATTTCAAATCTGTATCTAATATATTCAGTTGAAAGAATTTGTGGTACTCAGCATCGGGAGTTCTCCGTACAATATTAGCATTAAATGGAAAGTTAGAATTTCCCCTCGTTGCTGCATAAAGAGTGATGTTTGACACGTGAAATTGTGCCAGAGGTACATTCTCAACGAGTGATGGTTGTGGGTTAGAATCTACGTTATCTGACGGCGGTGCATAACGGACTCCAAAACTAAATCCTGTATACAGAAAATGAAGATTTATTGAGATTTGCACATGTTATACATTTCAGTAATTTTAAATAATTAATAAATAGTTTATATATATATATATATATATATATATATATATATTATTGCAAATATATCGTAAGACGGGGCTAAGCGGGACACACGAAATTTTGAATTTCGTGAATTACATTTTCTGATTGGAAAAAGTGGGGCACACGATATCTTCGCATTTCATGACTTGCTGTTGCTTTTTTTGAATGAAAAGCGAGTATCTCGGTTCACCGCACCTGTCTCGCTTAGCCCTGTGCTGCGGTCAAGGAGGTGGCGAAACTACTATGGTATGTATGGAGAACTCCATACATGGGAGAATTCCATGTATGGAATTCCATTCATGGGATTTAGATAGGGTACTGAAAAATTTTTCGGAAATTTCGATGCTTGTCATAAATTGCCATGTTCGTGTCAATAAGTGACTTAACTTAATTACTAATCTTCATTCAAGCAATCCCGTTAATTTTACACTTTTTACACAACCCCCTCTCTCTCCCCCACCCCCTTTTAGCTTCGTCAATTGAACTTCATACATGGCGCGATACAGTTCCGCCGCACCTGATTACATAACTCAAAATATTAGTTTGATGTTGAACTATTTGATGATAAAACATCATATGTCTATCACAAAGAAAAAACAAAAGTTAAAATGTGCTGCAGATTAATTTTGGTGTGGTTCAAATTTAAACGGATTTCGGCGAAAGCTTCGCCGTTGGAATAAATCTGACGTCATCTAACTACGTTACACTGAAGTGAGAGAATTAGGGAAGAACGTAGAATCAGTAACAAACATCACAACTCAAACGTTATTCTTGTTTAAAAATCTCCTCTGAAATAGATTGGACTATTGTAAACGCACTAGAACTTATTTGACATCACTTAGCAAAAAGAAGCTGAGAGCAGTGAATCGCTATTTTGCTCCAGTTTAATGAACTCAGATGACAGTGGATAGCGCTAGCGTCGCAACTTTCGCTACTTTTCGAATAAAAGTTGAGACGAAAGTAGACGAAACATTATCCAGCCAAGTTGAAAATCACGATATTATCTCCACTCCATGTGAAGTTTAACCGGCAAGATTGGAATCTGTAAACTTCATCTTTTGTTTTTTTTCTGTGCAATTATCCCTTTCAATGCTTATCCAAGTTCAAAATCTTACAAAAAGAATTGATTTCGAAAGAAAACGAAATTCGTACTGAAACAAAAGATATAGAAGAAATAGACATGAAATTCAAAGAGTAATTTCAAGAATTGAAATTGACGCCTCAATTTAATACTGCTCCACATCGCGTTTGGTCCGTATACAAATCTCCGTCGCGTTTGGTAACTGTAAAACTCCAAGTCCTGTGTATGAGCATAGGACCTGGAGACATACAGACACCAAACGCGACGTGACGCTGTACACTGCCTAAACGCGACGTGGAGCAGTATGGAATAGAGGCGTCGAAATAAGACTCAGAACAAAACAGTCTCGAGAAGTACTAAAATGAGACCACTGGTGGGATCCCAGCGTCATTTGTTTTACATTAAAAATACAGAATAAAGTTATCTTATTCAAAAAGAGGACACGCAAATAATGATACCGTGAAAAAAACGATCTCTAGTTTTTACAGTGCCGCGTTCGATAATGTATTTACCTCGCGCTACGCGCTTTGATACTTTTAGTCCTCGCACTTCGTGCTCGGCTTAGATCGCAATGTAATCATATGCATAAGCTTACTTACAAATATTACAAAACTGTCGAAATCTCTACTTTCAAAAAGATTGTGAAATTTGTTTTGATTCTAGATTAAGAAGAAAGTTAATTTACTTAAGACTCTTATCACAATACTCGCGCTCGATTTTTCATATGTATTTAAATAATTATATATTAATTTACATCACGACAAAAATGTCGATTTTCGACTTGTCAATAGCACGCTCAATGTTTAATAGACAAACAGCGAGTTCCATCAGAAAATATTTAAACGTGATTTTGTAGGTCTTCTTAAAAGCAATAATTTATTTTCGGACATTTTTTTGTATGTCACATAGTTTGGCCGAAAAATTGGATTTTTCATTTTTCAAAAAACGTTATCACGATTGAACCAAAAACTATACGTTTTATCGAAAAATAGTTCAGAATCAATTCGTAGATCTTTTTGAGATGAACAATTTTCAATTCTAATTTCTTTACCTCGCATACTTTTTCTCGAAAATGGCATTTTTTATTTTTAATTACCTTAAGGAATACATTCTCATCATAATATTCGCGCTTTGCCCTCGATTTTCTGCGCTCACCGTATAATATATACAAAAAAATACTTGAAAAGACGATTAAAAAAATTATCTTGACTTACGATTGTTCCTACGAAGAAATGTTTAACAGCAGTTTTATTTGACCTGTTAAAAGCACAAATTCTACTTTTTTGACTATTTTTTCTCATCTCCCGTCGTTTGGCTCAAAAATAAAAATAAAAATATTCCAATACTATTTTCTATACTTAAAATACAAACTATGCCTTTTACCAGAAAATGTTTAGAGGCAAGTTTACAGGTTTTCGTAAAAGCAACAATTTTGATATCTCAACTTTCTCTCGTATTCAGCGTTATTTAGCTGAAAATTTAAATTTTCGATTTTTCAAAAAAATTCAAAAAGCTGTTATGACAATCTTGTAGGGCTTTTAAAAAGAAGCTTTTTTCTTTTTCTGACTTTTTTCATATCGTGCATTGTTTGGCTTAAAATTGGTATTTTCGTTACTTTTTTTGAATTTTGTAAATGATATGACTCTCACAATTTTCTTTCTAGCGAAAAAAGTCATAAGGATTAATTGTTCGACTTTCTGAGTACTATGAATATCCGTACATAGAATTTGTAAACTTGAAAAAAGTGGTCTCAAAAATTTTAAAAATGCTCCAACTTTTTGAATTTTTGTCCAATATGGCTGGCTAACAAACTTGGCCTTCATTCCAAGACACTAAAGAAGTATACCAAAGGACAATTCTATCAGTCGATTCTTTCGAAAGTTATCGTGCTCACAAACTAAAATTCTAAAGACACACACACACCCACACACAGACGGACAGGCACGTTTGAAAAAACACGTTTTCCGGGTGCAGGGGGTCTCAAAACGTGGATATTTGAGAAAAACGAGGGGGTCAAAAATTTTACACAAATCTAATACATTCTCTGATGAGAACGTAATAATCAGAGAAAATTTTGTAGATCTTTTTGGGATGGAAATATCTTCTTCCTAAAGTTTTTTCAGTATCTCCCATAGTTTGGCCGAGAAATTGAATGTTAAATTTACAAAAAAATCATTTTCAACAAATAAAACCAGGAATGTTGGTCAAAAATGGCTGGTTAACGAACTCTTCCTTTCTTTATAGGCTCAAAAAAAATGTGCTGAAGATCAATCCAATCTGATCATTCTTCCAAGTGTTATCGTGCCTACAGGTTACAGACTACAGACTACATAAAGACACCTTCATAAAAATAGTTTTTTCTGACTCGGGGATTTCAAAACGTGGAGATTTTATGAAAACCGATGAAGACAAATTTTACAAAAAGTAAGTACTTTCTCATTAGGATGACAATGTAAAAATGACTCGAAATTGGAACTTACCAACAAGATTAAACAAAACTGCGAATGATAGGATTATATGGCCAATAAGTTTCTTCATTTTTTCTAACAGATTTCGTGTACGGTGACTAACGAATTCGGAGTATATTCATTCCTATATATAATCCCTACTTGATTATGCAACTATACTCTGACTCGTAAAAGATTAGACTTTATCAAAATTTACAATGTGTGTAGTCTAAGCGGCAGCAGCAATAAATCATCTATCAAACAAGGAAAATGAAATAATTAGAAAACCGTGATGAATAGACCTGAAACTGTATTTTTCTTTCGATAAAATTACAATCGTCTCTTGAAAAATCTGCAAACTTAATTATAAAGAAAAATAAATAATTTACTAAGCGATATTTGTCCGGATTTAGAAAGGGATAGACCCGGGTAAAAAAATATATATTGGTATAGGGTAGATCTAGGATTCTTTAAATTTTATAAATGTAGAAAGTGATAAGCTGAAATTAAATATTAGGAAAACTACAACTCAATCAATTTCAACCCATAATTTTTAAAATAAATTCAATAATACAAGTAAAATCGTTGAACCTATCGAAAATTTTTAAAATGAACATAAAGGGTTAGTTTTCTTAAAAGCTGACAAATGTAGTATAACTTTCGCTGCAAAATCGCACTGATTATATATAAACTGTTGAGAATATGTTAAAAAATTACATTTTTTATAAAAATATTAAAACAAGTCTTGTTTCAATTCTCGAGAAGAAATGTAACGATATTGCTATCAGATGGAAAAGGAAAGGATTGATGAATGATAGCATGTCATATAAATTAAAAACACATAATTGTGTTGTTTCTGAAGCATATGTTCTCCCAAAACTTCATAAGCCAGATTTAAAATGGCGTTCGATTGTTTTTGCAGTAGGTTCTTCTACTTATAATGTAGCCTAATACATTTCGAATGGTTCAAAACCAATTTTTGGAAAAACTCACCCGTTCGTAAAGAATAGTTGGGACTTAAATTAAAAGCTTAAAAATATTAAAGTGCCTGATTCACATTCTATAGCTTCACTTGATGTGGTATCAATGTATGATAGCATTCCATTAGAACTTGCTTTAGATTGTATTGCAGAAAATTTAAATATAAATCATAACTTGACGAAAATTACCAAAAATTAATTTTTAATTGCTGCTAGAACCGTTTTCAACAATACAGTTTTCTCATTCAGTAATAAATTTTTCAAACAGATTTCAGTCTATTTTTATTGAATTTGACATTTTGACTTTTGGTAATGAAATATATAAAGGCAGGCCGTTCTACCCACTGAATAAAATATTATGGGAATCTATGCAATATCCGTTTGATTCTCCTCGGGAATGCACAGTGGAAAAAAAATCACTTTTTTGGTTCAAAATAACGTACAGCCCACGAATATTAACCGATTTGAACAAATAAAATTTGGAGAATAGCTGATAACATTTATAGAAGAGTTTTGGGCTTGATTTTCATACTAGGCTTTAAATTTTTTTATAAATAATTAAATATGACGAAACAAACGGCCATTTTTTCTATTTGACGTTCCCAGTGCTCGTCAATAACAGGAAAATTGTTGAAATCGCCTGAGTTTCATGAATTAAAATTAGTTAAAGATGTTCCAATATTATATAATAAACAAAACAAAATTTCATAAACAAATTATTTGTTGGAAGAATGTTCTCTACGATTTTCCGTAATTTTACGTTTTTTTAAGTTATATTGCGAGAAATTTGGATGAAAATAATATAATGATGAAGAAATTTCCTTTTGAAATTATTATTGTTAATATTATGAACAAACATAATAAACAAATGCATTAATCAGGCATTTTTCGACCTGAAAATTCATTTTTTTCGATATAAATTTTTTTAATCAGGAACTTTATGATAATTTTAGCAAAATTCAAAATTTGTTGATTAATATTATGATTTCTACATTCTCATCAGAGAATCTATTGGATTCTCCTTTGGTACACTCTTTAAGTATCGAAAACTGAAGGTCAAGTTCGTTAGCCAGCCATTTTGGATTAAAATTCAAAAATTTTGGAGCATTTTTAAAATTTTTGAGACCATTTTTTTCAAGATCTGAAATATATATAAACGGCTATTCGTAGTACTTAAAAAATCGAACAATTTATCCCCATGACTTTCTCCGATAAAAAAGAAATTATGAGAGTTATAGCATTTTCAAAATTCAAAAAAAGAAAAGAAAATGAAATTTTCAAGCTAAACAATGCACGATATTGAAAAAAGTCAGGAGTAAAAAAACGTTGCTTTCTGAAAGCCCTACAAGACTATCGTAACAAATTTTTGAATTTTCAAAAAAAAAAAATCGAAAATTTGAATTTTGAGCCAAATAACGCAAGATACGAAAAAAAGCTGTGACATCAAAATTGTTGTTCTTACGAAGACGCTTAAGCTTTGTCGTGAACATTTTCTGGTAGGAGGAAAAGTTTGTATTTTAAGTATGGAAAATGATATTGGCATATTTTAATTTTAATTTTTGAGCCAAACGACGCAGGAAAAGAAACAAGTCGGAAGAGTAGAATTTGTGCTCTTAAAAAGTCAAATAAAATTGACGTGACACATTTCTCTATGAGGCCAATCGTAAATTATTAAGATAATCATTAATCGTCTTTTTAACTATTTATTTGTTTATATTATACGGCGATCGCAAAAAATCGTGCGCGAATATCATGATAAGAATGTATTCCTTAAGGCCGAAAGAGCCTTAACTTAATAAATTTCCTTTTTCATTTGAAATCAAAAACAAATTTAGTAATTTGTACATCAAAATCATATAACACCGAGCGCGAAGCGCGAGATCCACGTGTTTCGGAACACGAAGCGCACGATGAGAATGTGCCCGCAAAGCGGGAATATTTTTTAAAACAAATTTGATAAATAAATGCATTATTCGGGCATTTGTCGGCAGAGAAATTCATTTTTTTCGATGCCAGTCTTTTCAGTTGGAAACTTTATGACAATTTCAGCAACATTCATAATTAATTGATAAATTTCATAATTTTTTAAACAAATTTAATAAACAAATGCATTTTTGGGGCGTCTGTCGACGGAAAAATACTTTTCCTTCGATATCAGACTTCTTAATTGAGATCTTCATAATAAATTCAGCAACATTCAGGATTGGTTGATGAACTTTACGCTTTCCTTAAACGAATTTAACAAATAAATGCACTATTCGGGCATCTATGGATGAAAGAATTCGTTTTTTTCATGTCACTTCCAATTAAGAAGACTGACATAGAAAAAAATGAATTTTTCCGTCCTTAGATGCCCGAATAAAGAATTTTTTTCTTAAATTTGTTTTAAAAAATCATAAAATTTATTAACTAATCATGAATGTTGCTGAATTTATTATAAAGATCCTAATTAAAAAGCTTGACATCGATGAAAGAAGAATTTTTCCATCCACAGATGCCCCCAAAATGCATTTATCATAAAATTTGTTTATAAAAATCATTAAATTTATCAACTTATTATGAATGTTGCTGAAATCGTCATGAAGTTCCCAACTGAAAGGACTGGCATTGAAAAAAAACGAATTTTTATACCGGCATCTCCCCGAATAATGCATTTGTTTATTGAATCTCTTTGGAAAAATCATAATATTAATCAACAAATTATGAATTTTCCTAAAATAATCATGAAGTTCCTAATTCGGAAAATTGACATCGAGAAGGGGGAATCTTTCTGTCGAAAAATGCCTGAATTATGCATTTGTTTATCAAATTCGTTCATAATATTAATAATAATGATCTCAAGAAGAGAAATTTTTTCATCATTATATTGTTATTATCCAAATCTCTTGCAATATAACTTAAAAAAATGTAAAATTATGGAAAATCGTAGAAAACATTCTTTCAACAAATAATTTCTTGATAAAATTTCTTTTTGCTTATTATATAGTATTGGAACGTCTTTATCTAATGTTACTCCATGAAACTTAGGCGATTTCAACAATTTTTCTGTTATGGACGAGTACCGGGAACGTCAAATAATGGTTACAAATGTTATTAGAAAAAAATTTCAAATTTCAGCAAAACGGTACGAGATACAAAAAAAATTTTAGATAGCGAAATCGTTCATCTCGAAATGACCTACAAATTTGACAATGACTATTTTTCTCATGGGATGCATAGTTATTGTTTTATTCGTAAAAAATGTTATTAAATATCGATCTATTTTTTTAATGAGACGCATAGTTTCTGCTCCAGTCATGAAAAATAACATTAAAAATGAAAAATATAAATTTTTGGAAAAATAGCATAAGGTACGACAAAATGTTTATTAATAAAATTATTCACAGAGAAAAGGCCTAAAATTAGTTTTCGGACATTCTTTCATAAAAAAAGTAGTTTTCATTTTAATCGTGAAAAAATGCTATTAAAAATGAAAAATTCAAATTTACAGAAAAAATGGCACAAGATACAATAAAATGTTTAATCTCATTCTCAAATTGTTATTAGGATCGAAATGAAATCTACTTTATTATAAGAACTTTCATGCACCAAAAACCGAATACAGAAAGGCTCACAAATCAAAAATAGACTTCCAACTACCTCCTCTTTACATAAATTCATTATAATAAATTTCAACATAATATAGAAAATTTTGTGTTTGCGCATACTTTAATCGAGTGCGAAACGCGAGACACGTGATGAGAATGTATTCGTTAAAGCCGAAGGTACTTCGACAAAAGATAATTCACAATCACCAAATTACAGTTGTCAATGGTTCAACTTTCAATTTCAAAAGGTTTCTGCACAACATTGTGTTTCTTTTCTTATTTATTACACTTTGGCCACAAACCTTTTCTTGAAATGAAAGACCATCAATATAAAATACTACAATACAATATTGCCTTAGCCAAATTTAAAATTGAAATGTTACTTGTTTTAGATTATGCGAAGATATCTGTATTTAATCAGATGTAAACGAAAAGTATATTGATCACTATCACCATTTTTTTGCAGAAGAGTAGAATAACGTTTCTTTTGAATGAATATGCATCACTAAGAGGGTACGAAAAATGCTGTAGTCGCAACGCTACTCCCGAAATTCATGTTCCTATTCCATTAGATTGAAATAAAATCTACTCTCTTATGAAAATTTTCTGTGTACCAAAAAAGAATACCCAAAAATTTCACAAATCAAAAATAGACTTTTTGACTATCCGCTTTTCCGGCTCATTAGAGATAGGTGCACAGCAAATGTACACAACAGAAAGAAAAAAGAGGGAGAAAAAAGAAGCAGTCAACCAAAACCATCCTCACACTCTTTCCCTTCTCCGTCCTTTTCATACTACTGGGGACCCAACATGTTTCGAAGCCAATTTATACTTCTTCATCAGAGATAATTTATAGGTAACATAACAGGTATGGATTTTTTTCAATTGATTAGTAACTATTATTTACGTCTGAAATATTTAAAAAAATATCCATTAAGTATAAAGAAATTTTTTGATAAGTAAATATTATTTACATCGGAGAATTAAAGAAACATCATTAATGGATATTCAAGCTCAGTTTTTTAGTATATATTTCATTCATCATTTTAAAGGTCTTGATCTTGATTTCGGTGAAAAATCACTGAATGACTCTCATAGTACAAGTGTTTGCCCTTTTACAAAATGAATTGTGAATATGTCAAAAAAAACATTTAATAAAATGGCTTATACCTGTATTATATCCAATTTATGATTCCATCCAAAATTCTGTTATATTTGGCCAAGTCTCTTTTCAAATTTATAGCTTTGTTACCCTCCCTTTTAATGAATAGCATTTCCATGAACTCCCTCTTTCTTTTATTTTTTTCGTGATATAGGATTTTAACATCATCCCAATTAAAATCATGCCCTGTTGTAAGTTTATGTTTTGTAAGTACTGAATAATATCTAGCACTTCTATGAAAATTGTTTTTATGTTCGTCTTTTCTTGTTCTAAGCGATCTCTTTGTTTGTCCTATGTAAACTGCCTCACATTGCTTGCATTTAAATTTGTAAATTATATTTCACTTCAAAAGATGATGGCTATCGTTTCTTATCATCATACAGATTATATTCTTATGTCTTCATCTTCTAACTAGAACATCGCAAGTTTTTTAAATTCAACAATTCCTTAACTATTATCACTCAGCTTTTGTTATTATAGTTAACTCTCAACTGTAAAACTTTATGGTAGATGTCCATGATGAGGAGAATAGTGTGTTCTCGAAATGTTGCGATACTTTTGATTTTTCAAAAATAGATTGTCCGATTGAGTTGAGACTTAACAACATTCTCTGTTGTTATTTCTACTTTCCTATACATTGATTTTTCGGACGTAAAAGGACTTTTTTTGTAACTTTATTCCAGTTACTAAAAAGCACATGACGCCATTTTCGAATATTATCTCGAAAGTTTCGAAACTAATGTTGTCGGGAAACCCGTTTTCATATTTGGATGAAGTTGTCGTTTTTTTGTAATGTTCAAAATGAAAGTCTACTTACTGCATGGTTGCGAGAAATGTAAGGTGCTTTAAATAAGATATTTAATAAGAAGAATAAGAATAATTAACGGAAAAAAGGTGTCCAGCAATTTAGAATACAAAACGTAGGTAATGTGTTCAGTTCAAGAAACATAACAAAGAATCCGAATAGTCAAAGTAAGTTAAAAGACTTTTTCTAAATACAATTGGAAAAAAACATTGTTTATCATGTATTCTTAAACGTATGAAGGGCCTTTTTTTGAATGCTTATTTGTGACATTAGCGAATATTCAGGTTACTAGATAAGCTATTTCAAATTTTTCAAAAGAAATAATGAACTAAACAACTCAGCACCCAAAACACACGGAAAGTCCCTGGTAAGTCAGTCCGCAATATGTTATTCCGAGAATCTCGTTCGACGATCAGGGACACAAGGTGTGCAGAGAGCGGACACTTTATAGCCAGTAAACTCGTCCAGTACCGCACTTACAATGCGGGCGGTGCCACGCAAGCGCATAATTTTGTCAGTTCGCACGATCCGTACTTCGCTTCATTCGCTTTGTTTTTACGTTATGTATTACAAGAATGTCGCAGGAAAACAAAAGACAGCGTTTATCCTTCAAAACAAAGAAACATTTAAGGAAATTCAATAAATATTTTTTCCTGGAAACGAAAATCACATAGAAATGGTTCATACGGACCTGATTGTTGACACTGGAGTCGGTCCGCTATATGTCCAAGGCCATGTAAGGCAAGAACCAAAGTCGGACTTATATAGCACTTTCAGTGTATGTATAATTGTACTCGAATAGGATTCTTATTTAATAAATGAAAGCTTTGCTTCAAGGTCAAACCTCAGCCTGAAATAAAGTAACCTTGAAGTTATTTTGTGTCATTTTGACAAAATTTATTTTAAAATAAATTTATTTTCCGCAGAACCTGGGAAGAACCACTTTTACCCATGAATTGATGTTCATAAGCACTTCATTAACAATCTGCTTTTTGGAAAAATAAGGAATTTTTTATATCCTTTAACTAACCTACAAAATACATTAGGTACATAAGAAGAGCTTTAAAAAAAATCAATATTTCATCATATTCACAATTGAGTCTTCTCCATTTTCATAGATTAAAAAAAAATTAAGTTTCAGGCTAGAAAATTCAAATAAAAATTTTTTGCCGTTGAAAAATTTCTTATCCAATTTTAAAGAGTGTATGAGAAAAAAATGTTCTTCTTCATCAATTCAATTGAAAATCTGAAAATAATTTACCAAGTTTTTTGGAAACTTTCAAATTAATGAGATTTTTTAACTTAGTTTTGCTTTTTGATCAATTATAGGCCATTGGATGAACTATTTCAAGACGACCACATGAAATCCGAAATATAAATTATGTACCTACCCCGGATATTTTCATTCTAATTTCGGAATGTTGAATGTTTCTTGATAATAATTCTCGTTACCTCTTCTTTCCCGAAATTTTTTTTCAGTAATTTTAAATTCTCGCGATTTTTTTGATTCAGTATTATTTGTAATTATTAGTATTATTTAGTATTATTTATGATATTATTTTTAATTCAGTATTCTTGTCATGCCTTTACATATATACCTATAGATTGATTTTTAGTGTACTTTTTCAACAATTTTAAATTAATCTTTATTAATTTAAAAGAAAATATATTCAAAATCTAAGTTTGCACATAGCAGAAATATAAGATTAGATATTTTTTATCATTAAAAAAATATTTGATTGGACGTATTCAATTTTACATATCTTTGATGGAGGTAGTTTTTTTCTCCGTGTAGATGCGTTTTACTCAAAAAGTGGTTTCCCGAAGCTCCAACTTCAAAAATACCCCGGTAGCTCGTTCTTCAACCTAAATTGTTTATATTGGGCTTATAATGAGAGGAATTCATCCGGCTATATAACAAAATATGTCACTCCATATCGGCCATAGGGGGCCATCCATAAATTACGTAACACATTTTTTCCCAATCATTTACCCCTTCCCCCCTCCATCCCATGCAACAAGTAACAAAATGGTTCGGACCCTTATTTGATACATTTTAGTGACACCTGAATTACCAAATAATTAAAAGATATTAAAATCCCTAAATCCTTTGTATTTCGTTTGAAATCCACTGAATTCAATCGTTCTTTTTTGAATTTTCATTTCTTTTTTAATTCACCGCCTGAAGACTTATAAATTGCCCTTCAATTCCTACGGACTTTATCAGATTCCTATTCACTAATTCTATTTACTCTTATTTATATAAATTCAATAGAATTTCTGGATTAAAAATTTTTGTTTCATTCACTTGAATTATTTTTGGTGTATCTTGGATATCTATGAATTTTATCGAAATTTTCTAAATTAAATCCAATTTTACTGAAATAAATGAAATATTTTGTATTCTTTTCAATTCATCTGAATGCATTTGGAATTCACCCTGAATTGTTTCAAATTCTTTCGAATTCTCTTGATTTACTCATTTATTTATGATTTCTCCTGAAATCTTATGAAATCACCCTGAATTCTTTGGAATTGCCTTGAAATCCACTGAATGCAATGGCTCTTTTTTGGATTTTCAAATTTTTTTTAATTCATCCTAAAATTCTCCTTGAATTCGTATGATTTTTTTTGGAATCGTATTCACTAATTTTATTTACTCCAGTGTAGCTGAATTCAATAGAATTTTTTGGATTTAAGAAATTTGGATCATTCACTTGAATTATTTCAAATTCATTTTGAATTCGTATGAATTTCATCGAATTCTTTTAAATTTACTCCAATTTTGCTGAAATAAATGGAATTATTTTATTTTATGAATCTTTCTTCATTCCATTTAAACTCATTTGGAATTCTCTTGATTTTTTTGTAATTCTTCATGAATTCTCTTGAATTCCCTTTAATTCTACTAAATTAACTCAAATGTTACTGAAATAAATGGAGTATTTTGGACTTTTGGAATATTTTCAATTCATTTGAAATTATTTGAATTCATTTGGGATTCATCCTGAGTTCGTATTAAGAAATCCTGAATTCTTTTAAATTCATATGAATTTTCTTGAATTTTTCAAATTTTCTCTGAATTCTTTCGAAGTTATTTGATTTTTATTCCATTCAATGGATTTTTTCGATTTTTTTAAAATTCATCCTGAAGTCTTTTAAACTCGCCTTGATATTTCAGGCATTCCCTTACACTCTTTTGCATTTCTTCATTTTTTTAACTCTGTGCAAATTTAATAAGTTCAATGAATTTTTTGAATATTTGTGAATCGTAGCTAATTCACTTGAATTTTTTAAAAATTCGCCTCGAATTTCTATGAACTTCATCAATTGCTTCTCATTTTCCTTAAACTTCTCTAAATTCACTCGAATTTCATTTAATTCATTGTTTTTTTTTTAATTATATATTTTTTCATTCCACTTAAATTCTGTTCAATTTGCCTTGAATTGTGTTCACTCCCATTGTTTCAATTCGATTGCAATTTTTTAATTTTTTAAATTTTGTTCAGTTCACTCAAATTTCTATGATGTTCATCAAAGTTTCTTAAATTCTTTTGACTTCTTCTGAATGCACTCCCATTTTACTGAAATCAATGAAATTTTTTGGATTTTTGGATTTTTTCCATTTATGTGAATTCATTTGAATTTAACTTGCATTGTTTTGAATTAATTCTGAATTCTTATGAATTTATCCTGATTTCGTTAAAATTCACCTAGAATTCTCATAAATTTCATTGAGTTAGTTTTAATTTTTTTGAATTTAATAAAACGCTGCTTATATTATTAATACGCATTAGTCACTTTAAGTCAATTTAAGTCAATTTTTGGGTTATAAGTTAGTCACTTTTCTTCACTCTTTCAGTTATACTCTTATTTTGAATAACAAAATTGCTTATAGATTTATGTATGACCCCTAAGATACCTTTTCATGCGGACGCCCACATGTACCTCTTTTAAGTTCCATAAAATTTAAAAGTGTCAATAGGATAATTTTTAAGTCTTTTTGTCATCCACTAGAACCTTCGACAACAACTCATAAGACTCTTTGAAAAATTGTTTTTGATATTGAAAATACTCTTCATTCTTACATCCTCATCTCAATGAAAAGGTATTGGTTTTATGTGAAAGTTGACTTTCGCGGATTTCATCAATTCTGGACGTTTTCGGACTCACTGATTGAGAAAAAATGGATTTTACTTCGGTGTCTGTCTGCCGTCTTTGTTGTTGTCGTTGCTGTCTGTAAGCACGATAACTCTCGAAGAAATTATCAGATTAAACCAGACATTTTTGACCAACGGTTCTCGTTTTATCCATCGAAAATGCTTTTTAGGAAATAAAAAATTCGATTTTTAGGGCAAAACTGTACGAGATATGAGAAAAGTGCTGGACAGCAAAATTATGTGTCTCAAAAAGAGCTACAAATGCTTTGAAATATTTTTTCGCTGAGACGCATAGTTTTTGTTTCAATAGAGGAAAATGTTAGTGAAAATAAAAAATTCTATTTTCCTTTCAAACTGTGCAGGAAACGAAAAACTATTACCATGCAAAATTGTTCATCTCAGGAAGGTCTACAAATTTTTGTCACATTATTTCCAATTAATCCTATAGTTTTTGTTTTAATCAGGAAAAACAACATTAAAAAAAACTAGAAATTTATATTTTCAAGAAAACGGCAAAAGATATAACAAAATGTACAATAAAAAAATTATTCACCGAAAAAGATATTCAAATTTGTTATTGACGATTTTTCATAAGACGGATAGTTATCGATTTAATCGTGAAAAAATGTTATCAAAAATAAAAAATTCAAATTTATAGGAAAATGCCACAAGATATAATAGAATATTTAACGGAAAAATTTTCCATCTTAAACCGAAGTCACATTAATTAATTAGACTTTACTTTCACCGTAAGTTGATTTGGAACCAATCTATTCAGGTTATTCCATTTTTCAAAATAGAAAAAGGTAATACACTGAAAGTCCCGAATAAGTCAGTCCGCAATATGTCATTCCGAGAATTTTGTTCGATGATCAGGGGTGCAAGTTGTACGGAGAGCGGCACTCTAAAACCAGCAAACTCGTCCAGTACCGCACTAACAATGCGGGCGCACAGTGGTCCACGAGGCCCAAAAAGATGGTCAAAAGTCTAAATTTGATTGGATTTGTACCAAAATTGATATTCAGATGTTATCGAGGTCAGGGACAACAAATTAAACACAAATTTTAAATTACACACACAATACAAATTACAACAACAAATTACAACAAAAATATGGTGTCGGAAATAATTTTTTTTTTAAATTTAAACAATAATCATTGATTTCTGCCAAAATTGGTACTTAGGTGTTATCGAGGTTAGTGATAACAAATTTCATTTAAAAAATTGAAAATTCAAAGTGGCGGATGAAATATGGTATCGAAAATATTTTTTTTTAATTTTAACAACAATCATTAATTTGAACCAAAATTGGTATTCAGGTATTATTGAGGTTAGTGATAATTGAAAATTGGTACTTAGGTGTTACCTTTAACAGACTTTTTTCACAAGCCGGTATATTTTTTGTTGTAATAACTTTTCAGAATGATTCTGAAGCCATGGTGCAACAAGTATACAAAATATCCTCATTTTATAAATAATTGTTAAAATTAATTAAAATAACATTACAAAATATTGTTTTAGTTCAGAATATGTTTTTCATATGCTTTCACAGTCTGAAATTGTTTAAATTGATTTTTGAACTACAAATAATTCGTTCTCAAACGTGTAAGTACAATGATGCACATATACTATACCGTGCATTACAATTTTTTCTAAATTATTGTAAAACTCTATCTCCCGGCAGTATCCGGATCTGAGTTTTTTTCAAAACATTACTTATGTATCTTCAAAATGCACTGGCGACCACGCTTTTATCGACAATGTGCGACAAAATTACTTATTTGTTATAACATTTTCAATTTCATATTCATTTTCAGCCATAAGG
>JAUMHM010009409.1:0-17710 GCA_032362435.1 Melikaiella ostensackeni
CCGACACCCTTCCCAACTAGCAAAGCCTGTCCCCCGGCATTTTGAAAACAACCAGCCCCCAGCCACCAGCCAACTCTTAAAACTTGTACATAGGCATTTAAGGAACCACTAGCACCCTTCGCAACTTGCGAAGATTGTCTCTAGGCACATTAGAAATGACCGATTCCCTTTCGAACTCTTAAAACTTGTCCCCAGGCATTCTGAGAACCATCAACTCCACCACCTTCAAACTCTCAAGACTGGTACCTAGAAAATTAAGAAACCGCCATCGCCCCTTGCAACTCGCGAAGCTTGCCCCAGGCATATTCTTAACTGCCGATGATAAACTCGCAAAACTTGTCCTCGGACATTTTTGGGACCACTAACACCCTCCCCTACTCGCAAGGCTTGTCTCTTAGAATTTTAAGAAACATCAGCTCCACCACATTTCAACTCTCAAAACTTGTTCCTAGGCAATTGAGGAACCACCACCGCCCTTTGCATATCGCGAAGCTTGTCCCCAGGCATCTTGGAAACAACCGATGCCCTTTCTAGCTCGCATAACTTGTCCCTAGACATTCTTAGGACCACCAACACCCTTCCCAACTGGCGAAGCTTGTCCCCCAGTATTGTGACATAGACATTCAACCACCGCCCACCACCGCCCTTCGCATCCTGCAAAGCTTGTACCGAAGGATCTCAGAAACTACCGATGCCCTTCTGAGCTCGCAAAACTTGTCCCTAGGCATTTTGAGAACCATCAACTCCACCACTTTCGAGCTCTTAAAACTTGTACGTGGGCTTCCAAAGAACCACCGCCGCCCTTTACAACTCGCAAAGCTCGTCCACACACATACTTAGAACCACCGATGGCCTTTCGAACTCGAAAACCTTGTCCCTAGGCATTCTGAGTCCCATTGACACCCTCCTTAACTCGTAAAGCTTGTCCCCTAGCATTTCGAGAACCTCCAACTACACCACATTTGAACTCTTAAAATTTGTTCCTAGGAATTTAAGGAACCACCACCGCCCTTCGCATATCGCGAAAGTTGTCCCCAGGCATATTGTGAACAACTGACGCGCCTTCTAACTCGCACAACTTGTCCCTGGGCATTCCTAGGACCACCGGCACCCTTCCCAAATGGGGAAGCTTGTCCCCCAGCATTAAAAAAACCACCAACTCCACTACCTTTAAACTCTAAAAACCTGTGCCTAGACATTCAAAAAACCACCACCGCCCTTCGCATCTTGAAAAGCTTATACCGAAGAATTTCAGGAACCACCGATGCCCTTCCGAAGTCGCGAAACTTGTTCCTAAGCATTTCTAGGACCACCAACTCCACCACTTTCGAGCTCTCAAACTCTGTACGTAGGCTTCTAAGGAACCACCATCGCCCTTCACAACTTGCAAAGCTCGTCCACACACATACTAAGAACCACCGATGGCCTTTCGAACTCGAAAAACTTGCCCCTAGACATTCTGAGCCCCATTGACACCCTCTTCAACTCGCAAAGCTTGTCCCCCAGTATTTCGAGAACCACCAACTCCACCACATTTGAACTCTCAAAATTTGTTCCTAGGCATTGAAAGAACCACTACCGCCTTTTCGCATATCGTAAAGGTTGTCCTCAGACATCTTGAGAACAACCGATGCCCTTTCTAACTAGCACAACTTTTCCCTGGGCATACTTAGGACCACTGACAACCTTCCCAACTCGCAAAGCTTGTCCCACGGCGTTTTGAGAACCATCAACTCCACCACTTTCGAGCTCTCAAACTCTGTACGTAGGCTTCTAAGGAACTACCGTTGTCCTTTACAACTCGCAAGGCTCGCAAAGCTTGTCCCCCCGAATTCTGAAAACCACCAACTTCACCACATTCCAACTCTTAAAACTTGAGCCCAGACATTCAAGGAACCACCAGCGCACTTTGCAACTCGCAAAGCTTGTTATCAGGCATACTGGAACCACCGATGCTCCTTTTAACTCTTAAAATTTGTCCCCAGGCATTTTGAGAAACACCAACTCCACCACCTTCTAGCTCTTAAAACTTGTACCTAGGCATACAGGGAACTACCAACGCCCTTTGTATCTCGTGAAGCTTGTCCCCAGGCATCTTGGGAAGAACCGATGCCCTTTCGAGCTCGCAAAACTGGTTCTTTTGCATTTTAAGAACTACCTAGGCACTTGAGGATCCACCAGCGCCCTCTGCATCTCGCGAAGCTTGTCCCCCAGAATTTTGAGAACCACCAACTCCACCACTTTCCAACTCTCAAAACTTGTGTCTAGGCATTATAAGGACCAGCGTCACCCTTCGCAATAGTCAGAATTTGGGTCTAGGCACTTTAGGAATTTTTTTTCTTGGCTTGACTTTTCTTATCAAGAAAAATCGCGACCTTGATTTTGATTTGTTCTTACTGTCGAAAAAGAATTTCAAAGAAAGGCTACTTTCCGAAAATAATAATTTCTGAGGAGAGGCGAAGAACTTCCAAAAAAGTAGAAAGGACACTCAGAAGAAAGTGTTATTCAACCAAAGTACGCACTTTTACGCTCCTGCAAAGTAGATACTATTGATCCAAATGAATATACTATCGAGCACATAACATTACTGTTGACCCGAAATAGATAATTATTATTTTATTTGATATTCATTTGAATCAACAATATCTGAACTGTTGAACATGTTTGTAATTTTATCACACATTCATTATATTTTTACATTCTCATCGGAGAAGGTATTAGATTTGTGTAAAATTTGAACCCCCCCCCCCCCTGCCATTATTGTCAAACATCCACGTTTTGAGACTCCCTGATCCCGAAAAACAGGTTTTTACGAATTTTTCTGTCTGTGTGTCTGTATGTCTGCCTGCCTGTCTGTATGTCTGGCTGTCTGTATGTCTGTATGTGAGCACGATAATTTTTGAAAGAATGAATCTATTGGATTTGCCTTTGGTACACTCTCTAAGTGTCGAAAGCTGAAGGTCAAGTTCGTTAGCCAGCCATTTTGGATAGAAATTCTAAAAGTTGGAGCATTTTCGAAATTTTTGAAACCATTTTTTTCAAGATTTTAAAATTATATGCACAACTTTTTTTAGTGCTCTAAAAGTAGAGCAATTTATCCTCATGACTTTTTTTTATAAAAAAAAAATTATGAGAATTATAGTATTTTCAAAATTCAAAAAAAGGAACAAAAATGAAAATTTGAAGCCAAACGATGCACCATGTGAAAAAATGTCTAGATTGTCATAAAAACTTTATGAATTCCCTCAAAAAAACGAAAATTCAAATTTTGAGCCAGATAACGCGAGATACGAAAAAAAGATATCAAAATTGTTGCTTTTACGAAGACTCATAAGCTTCCTTCGAAACATTTTTTGGTAGGAGGCATGATTTTTTAAGTATGAAAAATGTTATTGGAATAAGTTAATTTTAACTTTTGAGCCAAACGACGCGAGATAAGAGAAAAAGTCAGAACAGTAGAATTGTGGTCTTGAAAAGTAAAATAAAATTGCCATTAAACGTTTTTTTTTTTTTGAGATCAATCGTGAATCATAAACATAACTTCTTAATCGTCTTTTTAAATATTTATTTGTACATATTATACGGTGAGCTCAAAAAATCGAGCGCGAATATCATAATGAGAATGTATTCCTTGAGGCCGATAAAGCCTCATGTAAATAAATTTCCTCTTTCATTCGAAATCAAAAACAAATCTAGTAATTTGTACATGAAGAACATATAACACCGAGCGTGAAGTGCGAGATGCACATGTTTCGGAGCGCGAAACGCGACGACCGAATCGCGCGCCCTAAGCGATATGAATGTGTTCGCGGGCAGATTTTTATATAATAGATTTGCATTCTCGGAATAGTAATCTTAGATTACAACACACGTGTAGTCAAATCTGTTGCAATGCTTTTAAGACTTTATTTTAAAAATTGTATAATTTGCAAATCAAGTAAACTTTATAATTTCAAGTGAATACTTAAATTAATTCATAAGCAAATTTATATCATTCTCTTTTCAGATAGTTTTAGCTGAGCTCATTATTAGTGAGACAATGATTAAATGAATGAATGAAATCAAAATCTAGCCTGGTAGTTATTTTTCGTACTTGGAATTTCCACCTTTAGCTTGCTTTTCTGGAAAAAGTTTCACCTACGTGTCATATTTTCATCCTGATTGATATATGTCAGCAAACGTTTAGCATTCTAATTTTTTCATTTCGAATAAGCTGTAAAGATCAAGCAAAATCACAAGAAACTATCATTTTCTTATCATTCATAGCTCTCAACATGTATATTAAATTTTCTATATGTATATGCATATTACTTCTAGTACATTCATAGTAAAATCATTATACAAACAATTACTAACAGTGTGCTTTTGAACGAGCGCGAAAGTGCGTACTTTTGATTCAATAGCATTTTCCTCTCAGTGTGAAAAGTAACTATAGTCAACATGAATGAAAAAAAAATTTGAAATATGCATTCGAATTCACAAATCATGTCAATTTTGAAAACAATCCCTAGTATATCAAGATTTTCTTCGCTTCTTGAGATTCTTGACCGGCGAGAAAAAATATCCATGTTGTTTTCTCACTTACTCTCGTTCTGATGCATAACTACTTTTTCTGGACATACTTATGTAAAAACTCAAGTTTAAAATTGCTATTACTCATCGATTTTTGGAATGACTTCAAAATTCGAGTCACTTCTGAATTTCGAGACCAGCATTCCGCTGATGTTGAATCTGCAAATGAGATTATACGTGTATCAGAATAATAATGATAATAATAATAGTAATAGTAATAATAACAATTCCAAGAAGTAATTATTCTTTGCATACGCAATGTTTCTCTGCGTTTCTAGGTGCAATTTTCCTATCTTGAAGGAGAGACGATAAAGGTATTCGCAAGACTATTCACTCGTGGGACAATGTGTATTAGTCGCAGTGTCAGTAATCTCGTTCGTATGCATTATTCACCTTTGCCATCTAATAGTATGGTAATGAAAACGCGGTGAACATTTTCAGTATTAAGGTGGGTCTTATATTTCCCGGTCACCTCAGGAAAGTTTTTGACCGAACATACTAATCGCCGAAGCGCCCACGGCTCTTTACCTTTCAGCAAGACTACGATAACTCAGGAGATAGATGGTCCTAAACTATCTGGGCCACAGCTACCTATAGCAGTCTCTGAAATTGAAATAGCTTTTAAATCTGCAAATGAAATTACCAGCATATTAGAGGCTATTCAACTTGATAAATGATTTTCAGAGTTTGCATTAGTACTTTGGTCATTACTTCATTTCCTATAAATATTAGGTATCCCACCAAAAACATTTGCGATACAAAAAATCTGCTTAGTACAACTACATCACTTTGTGGAATCAAAGTTTGCCAAGTAATATGGAAAAAATATTCGCAATGTAATGTAACTAGAAACCTTTTTCCATAGAGTGACTTATAGAAATTTTAATAAAGTATAGACATTTTTAAAACAAACTTTAAGAAGCCATTTAAGACATTATACAGTACCGTTCAGGGGTATGAGGACACCTACAAAACTAGCGATTAAAAACATGCACTCACTTCTCGCATGCATTGTACGAAACAAACTATGATCAAATAATTTATGAAGAAGCGTTGAGAAGATTATTAAACTCCTTGTCAAATGAGCCCTGTTGAAAATATTTTTGATGCATAGAGACAAAAAGGAAAACAATATAAAGACTCGTATAAAACTAGCGGTTAAAAACGTGCACTCACTTGTCGCATGATATGCTCGAAACGAAATGAGCTAGAATAATTTCTGAAAAAGCATTAAAAAGGCTATTAAATTTCGCGTCAAATAAGCCTGAGAAACTGTGAAAATATTGAATGGTTCTCGAATCATCATATTAAGGATTTGTACGCGTACATAAGATGAAAGTCGATTTTAATCTTGCGCACGCCTCTACATTTTTTATGATAGTTCGAGAACCAATGAACAATTTCACAGTTTTTTGTGCTCATTTCAAAGACGAGATTTCAAGGTGTTTTTTTCAACATTTCCTCATAATTTTTGTAGATTTTCCCAGGAATTGAAGTTGAATGATGAAAATTGGAAAATCAGAAATTAGATAGGTTTCTCTCACTTACTAAGTCTCTTTTTAACAGAAATACATCATATTGGGTTCATTTCGCGCAGAGTTTAAAAACCTTCCTAATGCTTCTTCATTAATTATTCTCTCTCATTCCGTTGGAAGCATATCATGCGAGAAGCGAGAGTGCATGTTTTCAATCACTAGTTTTGTGGGTGTCCCTTATTATTTTCCTCCTGCTTCTTTATCTCCTTACATGAACAATACTTTGAGTAGGGCTCATTTGAAACAAAATTTTAAAAACTTTCCAAACTTTTTTGAAACTTTTTTCATTTTATTTTATTCCAAACATATCATGCAAGAGGTAAGTGCATGTCTTTAGTCACTCCTTTTTCAGGTGTTATCATACACCTGGACGTTACTATACTTCCATTATTATTTCATTTCTTTGATATAATATACATCCGGCCAGAAACATCTACCCAACCTACATCTGCCCAAGGAATTTGGAAAAAATGTTCATAATAATATTTATCAAGAAGCTTTCCTTTATGGAATACCTCATAGACCTTTTTTGGATAAATTTTTACTCAAATCATTTTGCTTATAACATGCAATCCCTTAAGTTTTATAATGTCTAGACTGGCATTTTAATATTTATTTTAAAAATTTATATAGGAAAATAAACGAAATTAGATAAGTTCGCTCAATTAATTTACTTTTAATTAAATTACTAATTAACTGAATTTAAAAAGTAAATTAATTGTTTAGATAATTTTCGTCCGAAATTAAATAAAGGAAAGGGGGGCTGGGTTCACCGAACTTAACCGATGCTTCATTTTCTATAAGATTCTGTAGAAATATATTATATCTTCTTGCATCCTTTTTCCTCAATCATGATGTATCAATAATTAAAGGATGAACTTTTTTTTCATAAAAAATATTCAAGAGAACGAAATTCTTTGTAATATGTATCGTGAATCTATTGCTAATGACTTCTCGTTGAAATTTGATGTCAATCGGTCAGATAGATTAGAAGTTGGAGGTGAGCACATGTGAAAAAATCTTAACTAATGTAAATCAATGATGATATCGTATTTTTTTGAGAAACATATCGAGAACATGTTGCCATAGATTTCAAGGTCAAATATTAGACAAAACTTTGGATGAAAAATACATGATTGTTGAACGATTGCAAAAAAGTTGAATTTTTCACCCTTGCTCATTCGCGATACATATTACAAGAATTTTCTATATTTTGAATAGTTTATAAAATTTTACCATTAATGTCATCTCTTAATTTATATTTTCGCGAACTAAATGGGCAAAATTTATCTTAAGAAGGATGTAAATTTTTATAAGTTTCGATATGTTTTTCCTACCGATTTTCTCAAACGTTTAATTTTCCAACATATGGCTTACTATAAATAAGAATAGGAGGTCTGACTTATGCAAAAGGGTAAAATTGTGTGAAAATAATCATAGAATTGAAATAATACACGCAAAAGAGTTCAATTTGCAAGCATTTTTTGTTTGTATTATTTTAATTCTATAATCATTTTTACATTTAATATATACAATTTCACCCTATTGCCCAAGGCACACCTCTTATTCTTAATTACATCGAGGCACATTTCCAAAAATTAAAATTTTAATGAAATTGGTAATCAAAACTTATCGAAAGTTATGAAAACACAGACTTCTCAGGGCTGACACAGCCTAATTTGCTCAAAAAAGTGGAAAAGTAACATATTTAAATCACCAAAGTGACCAAAAGTGGCTAATTTCTAACAAAAAAAGTGACTTAAATTTAATAACAGTGACTGATGTGCATTAATAATGTTACTAATATTCTTTTAAATCAAGGGAATTTAAAAGAGTTAAAAAAAATCGAAAAAATTCGAAAAAATTCATTGATTTTATTCAAAATGGAAGTGAATTCATAAAAATTCAATGTAATTCAGGAGACATTGATGAAATTCATAAGAATCTGACTGAATGGGATAAAGTCTAAAAAGTCCGTCAAATTAAGTGAAATGAGACAGACCAAAATTGAAGGCAAATTCAGTAGAATTAATGTGAATTGAAAAAATATTCAAAAAATAAAAAGAAGCAATAACTTTCATAAAATTCGAGTGAATTCAGAGGAATTTAAAACAATTTAAAAATACCAACAGAATTCATTGAATTCATTAAGTGTCGAGTGATTTTGGAAAAATTCAAGAGAATTCAAAATAATTTGATGAAATGCCTGAAAATTAAAGTGAGTTTAAAATACTTCACGAAGAATTAGAAAAAATCCATTAAATTCAATGAAATTGAGTGAATTTAGAAGAATTCGAGTGAATTCAAAAGAATTCAGGGTGAATTCCAAATGAATTGCAAAATACTACAAAAATCCAAAATATTCTATTCATTTCAGTAAAACTGAATTCAAAAGAATTAAAAGAAATTGAATGTAATTCGGAGGAATTCAACAGAATTCAAAGGAATTCAAGCGATTTCAAGAAAATTCAGAAGTGGGTATTGACTAAAATTCAATAGCGATTAACCCTTGGGTTCTCTATTTCAATTTATTGTAAGAAAAGTGACTGAAATGATCTTTTCATTTTGAAACTTAGTCAAAGTGAGCGCATGGTGCCTACAAAAAAGGGTTTCGTAATTGTTTTTTTAAATCCCCATGCTGGAAGCTCTTTTTAGTCCGATTTTTTCTGGCCATGTCTCAAATTCATGCCCTTGGCATCATAGAATTCCAACAAAAAATAAAATTTGCTATGATAATATTATTATTTTTTGTTATCAGTGATTGGAAACTGGGGAAACTTAGCATCATTAAAGGAAAGATATTTTGTTTAGGCTTTGTTCATAAATCACAGCTCAATAGCTCTCAAAATTCTTGAATAAGCCCAAAAAGTAGAAATCATTCCAATCCAAAAAATATAAGTGTTGCAATTTCTTAGAGGAATGTATTAAAAATAAATTCTAAGCAGAATAATTGTTCAGGGCCTTCAAAATTGGATAACATTTCAAAATAAAATATACAAAATTGTTGTTTTCCATGTGAAAAAGATAAAAATCTAACATTTTAGTATATTCTTAGTTCATTACATGAACACTCATGATATATTTTCTGAGAGAAAAAAAGACCTTCTATTTTATTTTTTGTAGTTTCACGAGAAATGGAAACGATTTCAAGCGACAGGTGGAAGTTCAGTTTCTTGAGAAAGAGGGAAATGAGTAAATGACTTAGGCGCCTCTGAGGCCTGAGACACGAATGAAGGGCATACATTTCACGCTTTCTTGCTTGACAAATGTTTCTTGAGCAAACGAGGAAATGAGAAGAGAAGAACAAATTGGACTCTTCACAAAATGTTTTCTTCCAATGACAAACAGTTATTGCTTTCTAAGTCAATTCTCGTGGAAATCAATATTCAATATGCAGGAGAAAGCAAATATTTGGGAAATATAATAATAGTCTCTCTAACATGTTGTACTTCCATGAGCTTTTTATAGTACACGGTAAGAAAGTGTAACTTAAAAATACATTTTTCTGAAATTTTTTTAAATGATTTATGTGAGAAAATCACAATTTTATTGTCAATTTACACTGATTTCTGGAGAAATGTTTCGATCACTGTATGAAGTTAATAATAAACGTGTAATTTTTCCACAATTATAGGACATTAAAATACCAATAATTGCTGTAATTATTACCAATAATCATGGTTATCATACCGCAAAGATCGATGCAAATTCACAACATTCAGGGAAAATCACAAACTATTTCGGTTTTTTTTTAAATATTTTATATCGTTTCTTGTGTGAATTTCACAATGTTTTTGTAAATTCTCAACACAAATCTCTGGTACTTTTATGTCCTATGTTGTGGGAAAATTATATGAAATTCTTAGCAGTGCAGGTGCTCTTATTAAAAGTTCATTTAATCATATCTATATACATTTAATTAATGATTTTATCGAAACTTTAGCACTGAAAATAAATTGAGGGGTATTACAAGAGAAATAAATTTTCGAAAGTATTCTATGAACATTATATTTAGAGTGCAGGTTTCGAGAGTTGCTTGTACTTTGCTTCAAGTGTATTCACTAAGCTTTCAATGTTTACTTCAGGAAATTGATCAACCTCAAGTTGCTACCGTTCAGGAAGGATATTTCAAAATTCGCTTATGCTACATCGTAAATTAAAATGTAACTTGTATGAAGTTTGTTCCTTCTAAGAAATTCTTTTACTACATAATTTATCTCTTTATACTAAAGGAATGAAATATTTTGATTACACATTTCTTATAATTATACTTTAAGAATTATATTTCCGGTGTTTATTCTTTATTTGTGTAAGAATAGGATGTAATCTTAATTTTTTTAATTACAATAACTTGATGCTTCTGAAATAATTTGCAACATTCGATACACCTTGCTCTAGTGCAATTAATCCGTCAGCCAAGTGTACGATTTCTAATTAAACTGAAGCTAAAGGGCCTTTACCGAACGACGATTACATTGCTTGCGGAGATTAAAGCGATAAACGGCACGTCAGTATAGATGGAAAGAGAAAAAAAAAGGAAAAAAATTATTTCTGAGGCATGTGCCCTATTTTCTTTAATTGGGTATAAGAATATTTGTTGTATCTAGAAAAAAAATGTTAATGTTCAACCCGTGCTCTAAGGCCTTTAAGTCGTAAAAAGTATTAATTTTTGTTCTTTTTTGTAAGAATGTCAATTGACTTGCATAAAAGCAGTAAGTATGACTTAACAATGAAAGTAGCTATCACAGAAAATAATTCCACCCTACATCCACTCAAAATACTACCCTTAAATGTAAAAAAACGCCCTCTACAGGGAGTTAGAAATTTATTATGTTTTTTTTCACATGCTCCAAATATTTTTGGCCTCTAATGACTAAAAATGGCCTCGAAAACATATAAATTCATTTCATTGATAGAAAACTGCCCTAGAATTTGTGAAAACTTCCCCTTGGAACGATATTTTGCTTCTTTCAGAGTTCTTGAGATAATTTTACATTAGAAAAGTCCTAGAATGACTTCAGAAATATTGTTTAAATACTTTATAGTTCTTTTGATAATTTAGAGGCAATTTGAGTTCTGATTTTAGGCCTTTAAACAACCCTCATTAAGGAAAAATGGTAAAATACCGTCTTTTTGCTAAAAGAGTGCGTTTTTAAATAAATCTGCATCATAAGATCACAACTTAGAATCAAAAGGCTACATTTAACAGAATCACCTAGGAAAATTAGAAAAGGATGAAATTTGTGTTTCTTATGTGTGTAAATGAAATTCAAAAAATGTTATTGAACAAATTATTCTTCAATTCTGGGATGTCACAGATTTATTCAAACTCCTGTGTATCTTAAGAGTTGCATCTTTAACACTGACGGATGAGTTACTTTGTAAAAGGAACTAGTTAACGTTACCGTTATATCAAGAAAAAAATAATTAGTTATCGTTGTCGTTACCAATTCAGAATGTTACTTTTTCTTAGTTACTATTGAAAAAAGTAGTTATCATTACTTATTTATTTACTTTTGTATTTCAGAAATACATATATGTCCAAATTCAATAATTACATAACTTCGTTCATATCTGCCGAGTGACAGCTGTTATATACTTTTTTTGAAAAGTTTTATTATGTGCCTACTACAATTTTTACATGCCTTTAATGCATTACATTAGTTACAAGCCAGATGTCCAGGCGAAGAACAAAATGCAATATACTCAAAAATTTCTGAAGGTTGTTTGAGTATTAAATCTAGGCGATATGGAAAATAGAGGGATATCAAATATAATTCAAATACTTTTTATTGAAAGTCGTAGGTCAGTCATGACCAAAATAATATTACTAAAACATCACAAGATAAATTTTCAACAACAAATATAATATTTGATTCTTCAGTTAACAAATTTAGTCCAAAAGAAAGAATATTTAACAAAATAGTTAAATTTTTAAATAGAGAGATGAATTTTCAACTAAAATGATGAATCTTGAACCAAGTAAATGAATTTTTAAGAGAAGATTTCGACTTTCAACCGAATAGTTAATTTTCAACCAAGAAGATAAAGTTTCAACCAAGAAGATAATTTTCTAACCAAAAAGATGAATTCAATAAAACGCATAAATTTTCAACCAAAAAGGTGAAATTTCTAACTGAATAGTTCAACCTGTGAGTAAATAATGTAAATTTTTAACCAAAAATAGAAGAGTTGAATTTTCAGGTAAAAAGTTAATGTTTTATCTAAACAAAATCTTTAAAAATAAAATAATTAAATTTTCAACAATAAAAATGAATTTCCACATAAAATAATAAATCTTGAATCAAAAAGCATGAATTCTTAAAAAGATCCAATGACGTCGTGGTAAATTATGCTCAAGTTTTCAGTGTCGGATCTTAAATTACCTGCACCTTTATTTTTTATTATGTTGATTGTTTCTAAAATATTTCTTTTTTGATAATTACTTTCTAGTCCTAAAATTTCAACGTGTTCACAATCGAAGTCAAATTTACTATCAAAATAATTAGTAGCGTGTTCACATAAAGCTGTATTTTCCTTTTTATTCTTTTGAGTTGTTTGATGCTCTGAGATTCTAGTCCTGAGAGGGCGCTTGGTTTTACCGTTGTATATCATACGACAATTCTTGCAAAGAATTCCATAAATGAGGTTAGCTCTTTCAAATTTTGGTATAAGATGTTTAGTGGGTTGGAGCAAAATGTCAGAAGGTTTATTTTTTATTGTTTGGGCCAGAGAAAAATTCAGTTTCTTACATATTCTAATAATTGAAAGATAAAGGTCTTCTTCAGAAGTAAAGCTACAATTTTAGAAACGTCTATGGGTCTTGCTGTTAATTTGAGAATTTGGTTGTGCATTTTCCAAATTTTCTACGTTTAAGATTATTTTTTTATATTACTAATAATAAAATTATGAGGATATTAATTGTTAATTGAGGTCTCATGAAAGCGAGATTCTGAGAGTTTTGTTGATCTATCAACAATGGAAAAAACAATTTCTTTCTCATGATTTTCATAATTTCAAAAATAATATAAAGTTCGGTCAGAATAAGTAAGTTTATGATGCCAGTCAGTTTCAATATATCCTATTTCAAAGATGAGAGTTAACTCTAAAAAGTTGATTCTTTTATTAATAGATTTTTCTAATGTAAATTGCAAACATCCACCTTTATTATTCAGTTCTTCTGAAATTTTATACATTTAGGTCTGACGCAAAGATACTAAAATATCGCCTACGTCACGATGATAAAATAAGACATTAAAGACTGGATTTTTTATAATTTCCTCTTCTATGTTATGCATGACCAATTCCGCTAATGTTGATGATATAGGGAACTCACCAGGGTACCAAATTTGTGTTTATATGCTGTATAGTTAAATTAAAAATACGCATTACTAATGGAAAATCTGATAGCTTCGTCAAATTGTTAATAGTTTAATTTCATATGATTTTTAATTCGATCTCGAATCTTCTCTACCAATTTGTAAACTACATCAGGATCAATGTTGGAAAACATTGACACTGCATCAAGCGATATAAATGTATAATCGTCTGGGATATTCAGATGTTTAATTTTATTTACAAGATCCCAGCTGTCCTTTACAGTGTATTGTGAATTAGTACAAATTTCGTAAAAAAATTTTCTTGGGTACTGAGATAATTTATATAGGGGCGAACCTATGAAAGAAGTGACAGGTCTGACTGGTGAATCCTTTGTATGCATGTTATTTCATTCCACTGTAGAAAATGGGTGGTAGTCCATTCGTCCATCTTAGAAAGTTATATCATTTTTTGTCTATTGAAGAGTTATCTCACCATTCTTTTACCATCATGTTGAGTTCAAGTTGGATGTGTTTTGTGGGACCTTTAACAATCTCATAAGTTTAGACCCCGCGTACAAACGCTGTTTTCACATAATTATTCAACACTGTCAAATTTATGAGTCTCTATTCACCAAATAGGTTCGATTCTTATAGGCTCGATTTGATTTGTTGAGGATTAAGGGAGGTAGAGGCAGTTTAAGAGTTTTCCTGCATTCCCCTATCTCGATCGATTTATGTTAATGCAATGTCCCAATGGTCACTTGTTATAGCGCAAGTTTTGATTTATACTTCCTTAGCCAGGATCGGAGGTATGTTACCGATCTGCCTATAAATAAAAATCTCTCCTCGCGCTCGGTTTATTTGCAATTTTATGTTTCTTGAACCGGTTGGTGGAAAAGATGTTTCACGCCGCTTGTCAACATAAAAATTGTAGAAATCAACGTATTAAGAAATGATCACCATATTCAATACGGCAATTCAGTACAAAAGCAAATCTCAATATTCAATTCAATAATTCAGATATGATACACAACGGCAAATTTCACTGTTCAATTCAGTATTCAACACAAAGGCAAATTTTAATATTAAATTCTGATACTTGGCTCAAAGGCAAATTTTAATACTCAATTCAGATATTTGGCTCAAAGGCAAATTTTAATTCTCAATTCAAATATTCGGATAACTTTCCCTTTTTTCAAACACAAGTCGCGCGCAAAGAAAACTCCTAAATTCATACGAACATGCGCGAAGAATGTAAGCGAATCTCTCGAAGTCAGAGACTTCGCGATCTCTCGCGCCCCACCTATGACTTGTTATGTCAAAGTGGGAGTCACTCGCGCTTGCGTTCTCTCAGTCCTCCCTATGCACGGCAACCTCAGAGGCCCATTTTCTCGTTTCCTGTGCTGTTTTCCTAATGCCCAGGCATTTGTATGTAACATACACGTTACAGGCTATGAATCTCTATGGCTGTCGTCACAATTTGAATGGGAAAATGGAAAAAGTAGTTGCGAAAGCAAGAAAATTTATTGAAAATCGTTAAAAAGACTTGTTAACTACATTTTAAAAGTAACTGAAAAAGTAGCGATTTTAGAGTTACTGTTACTGTAAAAATGTAACTATTTACCAATTCGTCACTTATTTACAAGAGTAACTTCATTAAGACGATTGTGACCAAAAAAAGTAACTGGATACAGCAGAATAGAACTTTCGATCCTTCAAAGAAGATTATGGCGTATGCTTTCCAAGGATAGAACTCCATTTTCTACTAATTTATATTAAGAGATATTGTTTTTTGATAAGTGCCAAATTCATTTTCTGACATCCTTGTATAACAGTTACTCACTTCACGCAAAAAGCGATACCTTATAATTATTTAATTAAGGGTGTTTTGGAGGCTCAAAACTGTGAAAAAAGAAAAATATCGTTCTTAGGGATAGTTTTACTAAGTTTAAGCTCAGTTACATACCAATAACGCATATTTTTACTGCTTCAAGATCATTTTTAATCATTCGAGTATTTTAAATAAAATTAAAATAACATTATTTTTAGTGATGCCTTCCATCATTTTATTTTTATACTTATTGCTTTGACGCAACTCATTTGTAATTTTTTCAAAACAAATAATTAACACTTTTTAGCGCTTGACGGCTTTGGACCACGAGTCAAACATTTTTAAGATTCATTGAAAATTTCACAATTATTTTTACACCGAATGAAAGAACAAAGGGGTTAGAAAACAAATGAAATATACTTCTTTAGGCCACCCTAATATGCACTCACACCGAACTGTTTTATGTTTCCAGATTTGAAGCTTGATAATAGATAACACACCACCACAGGTATATAAAAACAAAGAGGAAAATATGTTTTCTAATTCAGGTACAAATTATATCTTACTAGATTTAATTATTATGAACATAATTAGACCTAATTTTCGATCAAATTAAGGATAGGCAACAATTTTCTTGACCTAATATTCCACTGATCCTTATCGCGCTAACCTAACAATTTAATCCGAGTTCACTTAATATTAGAGCGAAGAGAAAAGTTTCCCTCTATATATCAAATTTTTTCTTTCGCTAAAAATACCAACTAAAACAATTATTTCAAGTAGAGTGATAAGGAGGTACTTCAAATTTCTTACAATATGAAATGTAGAATACGTCAATCAACTTGAAGTTTGCATGTAAAAGCAAGAAACCAGCAGCACTTTAATCAAGTAAGTGTAGCGAGTTCTTGTATACAACTTGCCACTTTGAGGAAAGTTGCTTAACGTCAGCAACCTCCCATGCTTCCAGATCTTTCTGTATTTATAAACTTTTCAAATGAAATCAAACTCTGCCATTAGCATAAAATTTTGTTGTGATTATAGTACCGACCAGGAGTATGTGAAAAACTACAAGACTAGCGATTAAAAACAAGCACCTATTTCTCGCTTGATCTGATCGAAACAAATCTAAAATTAATCGAAAATGTTAAAATACCAACTAATCAAATTTTCGTCTCCTTTGATGTGATAGTCATGTTTCCTAATATTCCATATAAAAAAGTAAAGTTTGCTATTAAAGATAGATGGGATACAATCAAGCTTCACACTAAAATTGCGAAAAAACAATTTCTTGATGCTATTGAATATGTTTTCAATTCCGTTCATTTTAAATTCAGTGGTACTTTCTATAAAGAAAAAAATGTACTCCAATAGAATCAGTCTTTTCTCCAATTATTACTATTTTAATGGAAGATTTGGAAAATGAAGTTTTCAACAAAATTAATTTTGAATCGGACTTTTGTGCAAGATATGTGGATGATTCTGTATTATCTTTACATGCACAAAATTTAGATATCATGCCTAATGTATGTAATAATATACATCCAAGATTACAGTTTACTGTTGAAATTGAAGCAGAAGGTAGATTGAATTTCCTTGATTTGACCTCAATAAAAACTGATGAAAGTTATATTATTACTGATTGACACAGAAAAACTATTTTTTCAAGGAGGACACAAAATTTTAATTCAAATCATTCCATTCAAAACAAAATAAGAGTTGTAAAGAATTTCATTGATAGAGCTCTCAAATTATCTCACTCTTGTTCCATGAAAAGAATATTGAATTATGCAAACAGATTTTTTTCTCAACCATTATCCTATTTCATTTATTAGCAAGCATATGCATACCAGTATTATTCGAATTGAGAGTAAAGGTAATAATCGGAACAGAAACAATGTACAGGATTACAATAGATTTAATATGGTTGTCCTACCTTATTTTGGAAGAATCTAGAGAATTTTGAAGTCAATGTTAGGAAAATTGAGGTGCCATACGATATACAGAGTTCCATCCAAAAGCAACTTGATTGTTACGTTCGGTAGAGACAAATATGAGGAACTGGAGAAACAATATGTAATTTTCAAATTCGAATGTAGACGAAGTGATGCTGTTTACATAGGGCAAACAAGGAGATCTCTCAGAACACGAAAAGATGAACATAAAAATAATGTTCATAGAAGTGCAAGATTTCCATCTTCAAGAAATTCGAGAAATTTTAAAAGAGAGACATTAAGCAGAGATTTGTTCCAATCTGCAGGGTTGCCTATGAATAGTTGAGATTTCTTTTGATTGAGGTGTTAATGTTCCGCTGACGACGTGGGAATCCTGGAGCTGAGGATCAATGAGAGTCTGTGGCGGGTGAAGCGCTGGCTGGAGGCCAGAGGCCTAGAAATGGCCCTGGAAAAAACCGAGGCGCTTCTCGTCACTGACAGGAGATCCTTTAATCCTCCGCG
>JAUMHM010009466.1:0-17706 GCA_032362435.1 Melikaiella ostensackeni
CTCTGACGAGAATTTTAAAGTCTGCCCGCTGCGTGGGCATACTCTTATTGCGCGCCTAGGACGCGCGTTTGTCGCATCCCACGATTCACGCTCGATAAAGTATTTACCTCGCGCTATTTTCTATATTATGTTGAGATCTATTATAATAAATTCATGATATATTCATTTATATACTTTAATTTTCCTAATTAATTATCTTTATTACTTAGTAAACTAGAATAGTGTAATTATTATTTTTTAAATTTTAATTGTATTTGTTTTAAATTTGTCTCTAATAAGTCGGAAAGAGGGTAGTTGAAAATCTATTTTTGATTTGTGAGCTTTTTTGTATTCGGTTTTTGGTGCATGAAAGGGTTCATAAGAAAGTAGATTTCATTTCGATCTTAATAACAATTTTAAAATGCCGTTAAGAATTTTATTTTATTTTGCGCCGTTTTTCTATAAAATTAAACTTTTTATTTTTAATATCATTTTTTCCACGATGTAAACGAGAACTACATGTTGATTCTGCAAAAACTGTTGTTTTTGTAATAATTCAAAATTTTCATTTGCAATGTAATTTTTCAGGATTGAAAAAAAACTATGCGTTTTATTAAAAAATAGTCTGAAAGAGAATTGTAGATCTTTTTGAGATAAACAATTTTTCAGGATAACATCGTTTCTTTGTGTCTTGCATAGTTTGACCGAGAAATTGATTTTTAAATTTTCAATAATATTTTTCACCACTAAAACAAAAATTATGCGTCCCGTCAAAAAAAATAGTCCGAAGCAAATTTGTAGCTTTTTTTTGAGGTGAACAATTTTGCTTCTTAACAGTTTTTTAGTATCTTATATAGTTTCTCTGAAAAATGGAATTTTTTATATTTAATAACATTTTTCGCGATTAAAACAAAAACTATTCATCTTATAAAAAAAATATGAAAAATATAGTTTCAATCAAATTTGTAGATCATTTTGAGATGAACAATATTGTCTATAATAATTTTTTTCGCATCTCGTACAGTTTTTCTGAAAAGTGGTGTTTTTTATTTTTAATAACGTCTGTAACGATTTAAAAAAACTGCGTCTTGTGAAAGAAAAATAGTTCGAGGCAACATTGTAGATCTTTTTGAAATGAACAATGTAGTTTTTTTTAAAATTTTTTGCGCATCTCGTCTAGTTTTGCTGGAAAATGGAATTTTTTATTCTTTTAGAAGCATTTTAGATTTTTGACAGAGCTCTGCATTCAGGGCTCAGATCGTGCGAATTTTTTCGACTTTTTTGAAGAATGCGACTTTTTGCGACTTTTTAAAGAAAAATACGACTAATCGATTTTTTACATTCTTCTCAGAAGTCCGCTATTAAGTTTTAATTTCAATCACATCAAACTTATAAAATTGAAATTCAAAACTAGAAAATATTTCACCATTTTGAATCAATAACACTGAAAATTGAATAATTTCTCATGGAAGCTTTATAATTAGACAATCTAAAATTAATAGTGTTTGAAACTAAATAATATCTAATTGCGTAATTCCATATTCAAAGTTTTAATTTCTTTAAATCGCAAGCCTTAACAGTTGGATATTTTTGATTCAAAAACATTTAAAATCGATTAATTTCAAATTAAATTATTTAGAGAATAAATAATTTCACATTAAACATATACAGTCTCAAATTTAAACCTTGAATTGTTGAGTAATTTCATTTTTGTAGTTTTAAATATAAAATATTTCAAACCCAGATTTGGAATCCTTCAACCTAAATGACATTTGTGAAAAGATTTTTTCAACGTTAAAGTTCATTTGGATTGTCCGAAGAATATTCAAGAATCAATAAAAAAGATGTACTCTCTATTGCTAAACAAATAAAGTTATTATTTCAGTTATTCAGTATGATTCTGCTTTTTTCCATCATCATCATGCCTCGGACTTATTTGAGAAATTCAAAATAGCATCAATAGTAGAATACTTTATGAAAAATAATATCAACAAAGCGTAATGCAATTTTTTAAACATTGAATCGTAGGGTAGTAGATGTATAGGGGGGTATCGCGCCCAATAAGTAAGACGAAGTCTGGATCAGCATTACAAGATGGACTCTGAAGTAGACCCTCCGAGCCTTTCATTTCTTATATAGATATGAAAGCTTACCTACTATTTTGGGGCGATTTCACGCATAATATTATGTAAACTTTTATTTCTATATAAGAAATGAAAGTCTTAGAGGGTCTAGTCCAGAGTCCATTTTGTAATGCTGATCCAGACTCCGTCATGTAAAAAGTGAGCAAAATTGGATTCAGAGTACGTCTTTTAATTTGTATCCAGATTCCGTCTTATTTTTTGGGCTCGAAGCCCTCCTTTACATCTACTTAGGGTTATCTATTTTTGAAATTTGGTATACAATATGCTTCTCCCATAAAATCGCGTGAAATCGTTTCGTGTCTTTCAAAATACCTTAAAGCTGTGAAATCCGTTAAAGTCCTTCGAGAACAACTAAAATATGTTGAGATCCTCTGAAATTTCTGAAAAACTCGACAATCCTTTTGAGTCCCTTGAAATCTTTGAAGTCCGTAGGAGTCCTTGGAAATCCCTTGGAATTTCTTTTCATTTCATTTATTCCCAAAGTTCTCTATAAATCCCTTGGAATTCCATGACATTTTTCAAATATCACTGATATCCCGGACACTTTTTCAAAATCCTCTAAAACTTTCTAAAATCCTACGAAATTCTTTTAAAAAATCCTTAAAAATTTTGAAATCACGTAATATCTTTTAAAATTCTTTAAAAAGTGATGAAATCTCTGAAATCCTCTGAAATTTCATAAAATATAGTGAAGCTCCTTAAAATTCCTTGAAATATTCGATATTTTCTGCACTTCCTTGAAATCTTTAAGAATACTCTAAAAGCTTTGAAATCCCTTGAAATCTGTTGAAACCTACTGAAGTTTATTAAAAACTCTTGAATTCTGCTGAAGTCTTCTAAAATCCCTGGAAAACTCTCCAATTTTTTCAAATCCCCTTAAATCTATAAGAATCCCTCATGATGTTGTGGATTATAATTACAAAATTTCTTTAAATTAAAAAAAAAAGACAATCTAAAGACCAAATTTGAAAATCATACTCTTAAATACCTCCATTTTAATTCGAAAAACCAAAAAAAAAACGAGAGAAAAAGAGAAGGGAGGGGATTTGGAGGTTGCTTTCTTATTCCTTCTCTTTTTACTATTGTTTTTTTCTTTTGATTTAATGGAGACATTTAAGAGTGTGTTGTCCAAATTTGGTCATTAGATTTATGTTTCTTCTTAATCTTCAAGAATTTCGCAGTTGAATTTGAATGTTGGATGTTACAGAGAAATTAAAATTTTCATTTATTATGAATTTACATAATTTATTAAATTTGTTCTTTATGGAATCTTTTCGTTTCTTTTGAAATCCTATGAATCTTTCTAATATTGTAAAGTCCCTTGAAATCCCTTGAAATTTGGTTGATACAGTAAAAACTCCTTGAAGTCTTTGAAATCTCGCAAAGTATTTTCTGTAGGGATATGCATAAGCAACTGACATTTTTACGGAAATTAAGTCCATTTTATAGTGCTTTCAACAGTCCTATTTAAAATCTTCAGATTAAAAGTTATTTAATAACTTAGTTTTGACATGAAAGTAAAATAACATAACCACCCATTTGCAATCTTGCCAATGAAAGGCTGGCATAATCGCCAAACTGCACTTAGATTTAGGATATCATTTTACGCCGTTTGTGAGTGTTCTACGTCAAACTTTTTCATTAAATGCTTAGTAATCAAATTCAAATTGATTCCTTGAGTCTTCAAATTAATAATATATAATAACGTATTTATGTACGAGGTTATATTTAAATTTTGGGGTTATGCGTAGTTAAATTTATGGAATAATTTCAAAGTCCCGAAATCATTCATTGCACAACGTTAAGTTTATAACTAGGTAGGTAATTATAGAAATTATTCTGTCTAATTGCAATATCAAGATAAAATTTAAAAATAGTAAAATCAAGTATGGTAAAATTTTTAAAAATTTGGGCACATTTTATTGATATTGCAAAATAAAATAGGTTACTTATTGTTTGAATATCCGACAAGTCAGATTCGTATCATTCAATTAATTCTATTTTATTCAATGATAAATTTGTAATTAATTGAATAACTTGAGTTACCATATTAAATACAGTCGTAGAAGGGCACATAAAGTCTGGTCGCTGGTGGTGAGATAACTTCTCGGCATTTTTGAAAACATTTTTGTATCTGAATTTTTGAAACGTGCAACCTTATCGGAAATTTAATTGCGCATCTTTTTTTTCTCGAAAAAAGTTGTAGCTGTCTTTGTTTTCGTAATAATGTCAATAAACACAAATTTTGCAAAATGAAAATTGGTAAAAAGTAGATTTTTCGAATACAAAAAATTTCAATCTTTTTTCATTTCAACTCGTGCTAAATTAGCCAATTTGCAAAATTTTTGGATTTTATTAAAATTAGATTATGTGTTTAAGTCTTCTCAAACTATTTGAGGAAAATTTATGTAAAAATTTTAATAAACGAAAAAGTTGTTAATCTTTTTTTGAGACTTTGCAAAAATCATGAATTTCAACCTTCATACGCTTCGTTTATCGAGCGAATTTTATGCAACAGCGAACTTCCAGCGAGAGGGTTGTTAATTAAGATTTGAAGAAGTTTTCTGGGAAGTTTTTGTTTAATCAGATTGATGATTGAAAAATTATGAATGTTTTAATTTGCAAGCAGCAATCTTAACGCTGCCCGATGCAGGTGCCTCCTCGGCTACGAATGTGTTGCAGCAGACGATATGAAGGTCAAGTCGAATACCAAAACAAATAATAGTAACCGTTTGAAGTTCTCTTATAAAATATACTATAAATGAAGTGAGGAACCAGTGAATGGATTATTTTTGTAGAACAGTTGCAAAAGTATTATCATTGAGATAGGTTTACTTTAGTAAATACTCTATCAATTTAAGAAAGAATCTCGAAATGAATCAATATAAAAAAAAATATTCTGGAACTATATTTTATTCTTGATTCCTTAAATTATTCTTTTATTGAATTATTTTTAGACAGCCTAAAGTAGTTATTTTCATTTTTTAATGAAGAAGTAATTAGCATTATTTATTATTATTTTAGGGAAAAGAATACATTGCAAATCTAAAAGTCAAAAAAGACAGAGTTGAAGTTATTATAATTCCGGAGAGATATTTCAAACCTATTGAATCCTGCTGTGGATTTTTTACCAAAAATTTTCAAGTCTTTAACAAGAAAAAGTACATAAAAACTTTTGGGATCTCGGGAAGTATAATGAACAAAATTTGTTTCTCAATGGAATATTAAAATGCAAGAATCCTATGAAAACGAATGCGGGTGAAAGAGTGGGGCGGTCACTTCATTAAATTCATTTACTTCCTACTGACTATAAAAATGTTTCAGCTTGCAAAAAATGTTTTTATGCTTTTCTGTGTTGGGGCAAAAGAAGAGTTGTAAATAAAAATTAGACAGTGCTTCATTTTTTTGTTTTCATTGGCAATTTATTTGCAAAGTGAAATTTCGCAACATCCTACCTCTTTTTTCTTTAAACCTACGCTTGAAGAGAAAAAACTGACGAAAAGTCCTCCACCTAGAAATGAATTAAAAGCGGCCAAAGCAAAGGATGAAAGAAATCTCTATAATTACACAGCTCCACAAAAAAGAAAGTTGTCAGCCCCAGAAATCAAAATAGGCTTACCATACGTTTTTGAGGTCGCTGTATCCGAATCCAGAGCCGGTTTGGCTCCATCATGTCACATTTCGTCCTTAACCTCAAAAAACATAGAAAATCGCTGATTTCAGGTGAAACGTGATTCCCCTCTATGAAAAGTGATCATATTCTATGTTTTCGAGGTCGCTGAGTACGAAAGCGGAGTCGTTGTGGTTCTATGTCGTTACAATTTAATTCATGTGCCTTCAAGCTCATATTACATCCCATTTCACCGAAGTTCTGTACCATATTCCTCATAATTCTTTTGTAATTATCACTCCTGTGGTTCCCTGAAAAGTTTTCAACGACTTCCTTGAGGCTTAACCAAGCCGATTTTTGCACTTTGTTTATAGTTATGACAAAATACTGATCTCTACACATTTTCCGGATTTGAGTTCCATCAAATATTCCTGCTTCTAGTTTTGCATCTGATAGTTCTGGCAGTTGTCCTTGAAGATATATAAAACAGCTATCTTCTTTTTCTAATGCTGACACAAACTGCTTCGCCAGGCTCAGTTTTATATGCAGAGGTGGCAGTAAAATTCTCACCGGATTCACTAGTGGGAAGTTGATGATGTTCTCTGATCCTGGATCAAAAGTTTCTCTGACTGGCCAATCAATCTTTTTATAATGATAAGGTAGGTCTCTACTATCCCGTAATCATAGAAAACATGAGAATTTAACGTTACCTGATTGCTGACCCAGAATCATTCCCAGAATTTTAAAATCCCCACAAATCCGAAAATTGTATTCTGGATATTTCGATTCATCCTATACCAGCTTGATATTTCCGTAATTTCTCTCTTAAGGTAGTTGAATGTGCTACAGGTATGGGAGCGAAAACATTCATATTGTAAAGCAAAACAGCTTTCAAACTTCTCTTACAGGAATACGAGTATATGAATAGTCTCCATTCGATGGCTCTGTAAATCCCTGGTTTCAATTCATCCATAAATCCATTTATATCGTGACAGTGAACTAATGAAGGCTCCTCTTCTTTCGTGAAATATTTTCCGAAACCTCTTCTTCTTCTTCTTTGTTCTTCGCTAGCGTCTTCTTGGATCTCTAAACTTTCCCGAGAAGAAAAACATTCGATTCCTTCAATATCTTGCTCATCTGTATTGCATATCCTGATGGGTCTTATGACTGTCGGAACATCGACGTAAGCCATGCTTCCTTTAGTTATTTTTTTTAAATCCAGTTACATCTTTCTTGCAGAAATAGCAATCTCCTTTACAAAGGGATTCTGCCCTTAAAGTTGATCTTTTAATTTAAGATCTTTAATATTTTTAATTTTATGCCAACGAGTCAATTGTAATTTATAATAATCGCATATTTTATGTGGCACCCATTCTTTATCTCGATCAGCCGTCTGTCAGTCTGCTGTCCTGAAGGTGATAACCCTCATACCTCCCCAGGGCTGAGTATGAGGGCTTTCCGACTTTGACGTGGACAAAGTCAACTCGTCGTCGGACACACTACGGGTTCATTGCAGCATGTTTCGCTTCTTTCCGAATTTCGTTGACTGCTCCACAATCCGACGGCATGACGGAACACGCATCAGTCCTCATGAAAGTGCATAATTAAGTCTTAGTCTTAGTCGGCTACGAATGTGTTGCAGCAGACGATATGAAGGTCAAGTCGAATATCAAAACAAATAATAGCAACCGTTTAAAGTTCTCTTATAAAATATACTATGAATGAAGTGAATGGATTATTTTTGTAGAGCAGTTGCAATACATTTTTTGCAATATGATTCTTTGACAGTTCATCAAAAGCATCCAAAAAAGTCACGAGGTCTTCTCTTATGCAAGGTCCAGCAGAAGAAAAATCGACATAACGAAGTATGAGGCTAACCTGTAACAATAGAAAACCATATAATCTTTTTAGAAAGGTATAACAATTAAATCAGTTTATATTGGAAAAATTCAACTAACTCCTTCTGAATGTTAAATTGTTCATAGATTGTTGAATTCGAAAGGTGAACATTAAGGTTGTACCTCCATTGTGAAATGTTTCATAGGAATTATATAAAAATCAGTTTACAAATTTGATATATTGAGAAGATTGTGAGGAAATGTTTGCAAAATTTTTCACAGTCTCGTTATTTGGAAATCAGTCGCTAAAGTTGCATAGTAATAAAGGAAATTACCAAAGATAGAAAAGGAGGGACGATGAAATAGAGAGGGGAAAGACTTTTCATTCTCCCCCTCTCTCTCTTTAGTAATTTCCTATATCACTTTGCAACTTTAACGTTTCATGTCTAAAAGGTGATTTTATGTATAAACTGAGTCAGTTGATTTTGGGTATTCTTACTGATGTAAGTTACTCTGGAAGACGTTTTCTTGAGATTAGACTCCAGAATTTTGTCAGCCGAATCAATTCTGAATCTATTCATCGCCCTGAAATTTCCTTTATTCTGCATAAAATTTGTGTTTGATAGTATTTTCCTATCGTCTCTGTGTCCATGGAGTGCAATATTCTGTCTGCCCGAAAAAATGATGGTCTTCAAGATAGGGATGAGTCTTTTTCTATTCTCTTGTATTTCCACAACATAGTCTTTATCAAAAAGTTGATGAACTTCATGTTGAGGATTGTGATAGTTCCTCAGAAAGCCTTTTCCGCAGCCATCGCATTTTTATGATATGTATTTTGGGCATGGAGTTCCAAAACGCCTCTTGTTCCCACTATATTCTTGAAATCTGTCGAGGGCTTCGTGACTAGTACTCCTATAGGAACGTTTCCCTGATAACCCCCTTCATTTCGAGTCGTAATCCATGAACAATATTTACAAAAAAAGGCCCTTTTTGACATCAGATAATAATAATAATACAATACTATATACAATACAATAGTATAATACAATACAATACAATAAACAATACAATACAATACAATATAATACAATACAATATTATATACAATCTATATACAATAGATAATAATACAAGCCATTCTTTATGAGAGTTCAAGTGTTTGTGGGAGACATAATTCTTCACTTCTCTATTAGAAACAATTCTCATCGAGAAGGGAAAAGTGTAATCACCTGAGGGAATCCATGGATTTTTGAGTAGATTTTTTTTCAGGTGATCGTCAACTCTTCGTCCGCAAAAATTACCCACGTCGTAGGGAACGTTCACTTGAGCATTGGAAAATTGCAAATGAGCTGAGGTTTTTGAGGTGGATGGTATGCCACTGCGCGAATTTATCTCTTCAGGTGTAGAAAAACTGACTTCAAAAATGATGGAACCTGCATTTTCTTCTTGCGATGTTGGTTGAGATCAAACATTTAAGAGATCTTCCTCTTCGTCTTCTCTCTTTCTATTCGCATGTACGAAATACGAAGAAATTGACTTCGGCTGGGATGACTGCAAATCATTAGTAGTATCAATATATTTTCATTTCAAGCGTTTCACTATTTTGTATCTAATCATGATTACACTGATTGTGAAATATTAATCAAAAAATTGTTTTAAAAATCTTATAAAAGTACAGTACAGTACTTTATGTTATGATAATTGAGAAAAATCCATATGAAAAGGCTGGAATGACATAAAATATGTATTAAATAATGGTTTATGAAAAAGTTCATTCATATTTATGAATTCAGTATATTTATATCATACATTTATGTAAATATTTCACTCTTATGGAGAACACGAGTTTGTACTTAATACAAATATTTAAATGAAATCAGCAATTTTAATGAATTAACAAACATAACCTAAGTTACGATGCACAACAATTGCACCGATCTCAAAAGATCATCAAATCAAAATAAATCGTCAGTCGAGTAAAAAACATAAAAACTTCTCGTTGTAAGAAATTAATTGATTTCTTTTCTGGAAACAAATATGTGATACTTGATTCTGACTTTAGGTCATATTTGACGAAGTATTGTGAAGTGAACTCCGCAAAATGTTCAAAATGTGTAATTTACATAAGAAAATGTGATGGAATGAGTACTTACAATTTCATTTTTTACAATGCACTTTTTTTCAAAAATAATCTAAATACATGAGGAAGAATGTTGCTAGCATACACAATGTTTACAATTTTGAAAGACTTGATATCCAGAAACAAATTCGCTATTTCAATGTTTCTCACTCACAATTCTTCACAACACTGATATAATCTATAAATCCTCAGCTCTCGGAGGGGGGGGGGGGGAATTTCCCTTATGTCTCCTTCCTAGATCCGCTACTAAATTAACCAATATGAACTTTTTTGTTGAGAATTCCACCTTCAAGGTTCAAAATTCGTCTTTTCGCTTTAAAAATGAACTATTTGGTTGAGCTGCAATCTTTTGTGTAAGAGGCTTTGACCATTTTGTTGAAAGACCAACTATCAGATTAGAAGTTCAACTGTTTCGTTGAAAATTTAATTATTTTGTTGAAAATTAAATAATTTTGCTCAAAAGTCATGTTTGTTGATCGAGAATTCAACTGTCTTTTGAATATTGGTCTTTTTTTGGATAGAAAATGCCTTCTTCGGATTGCAAGTTCATCTTTTTGGGTTGAAAATTAACTTTTTTGTTGAAAATTCAACTTTTCGGATTAGAAATTCATCTGTCTTTTTAAAAATTGGTCTTTTCCGCTTGAAAAATCAACTAATTGGTTGCAAATTCAACTATTTGATTGAAGTTTAACCTTTTTTGTTTGAAATTTCCGTCACTTTGTTGAAAATCTAACTATTTGGTTGAAAATTCGAATATTTGATTGAAAATTATCTTTGTTGGTTGAAAATTAACTTTTTCTTGAAACTTCATCTTTTTAGGCTCAGGATTCAAATGTTTTGCAGAAAATTCGTCTTCTTGGTCGAAATTAAATCTTCTTTTATTGAAAATTCGACCACTTTCTTGAGAATTGAACTATTTGGCCAAAAATTCAACTACACTCAAACCCCGGTTTAGAGACCCCCGGTTTAAAGACCCCTAGAACTGCTGGTATCCCCGTCACGGTCTCTAAACCGAGGTTTGAGTGTATTATGTTTAAAATTAAATTATTTTGTTGAAAACTCAACTATTTTGTTGAGAATTCATCTTTTTGTTTGTTAAAAAATCAACTGTTGTGCTAAAAATTCGTCTTTTTGATTAGAAAACTTTTCCTTTTGAATTGGAAATTCATCCTTCTTGGTAGAAAATTCATCTTTTTTGCCTGAAAATGAAGCTTTTTCTTGAAAATTTAACTTTTCGAGTTGAAAATTCAACTGTTTTTCAAAAAATTCATCTCTGTTACTGAAAAATCAACTACTTGGTTGAAAATTTAACTATTTGGTTTAATATTCAACTGTTTTATTGAAAATTTATCTTCATTGGTTGAAAATTAACTTTTTTGTAGAAAATTCAAGTTTTCGGTTCTAGAAGTCCATTGTTTTGTGATGAATTCGTCTTTTTGTCTTAAAACTCAACAATTTGGTTAAATTTTTCTTTCTTTCCTGGCTGAGAAATCTTTCTTGGTTGACAATTCAATAATTTTGTTGAAAATTCGTCTCTTTTCTTGAAAATTCATCTCTGTTGGTAGAAATTCCATCCTCTTTTGGTTGGAGATGCATCTACATGGTTGAAAATAATCTGTTCCTGTTTAGGATTCAACTATTTTGTTCAAAATTCTTGTTTTTTGGTTGAACTAAACTGTTTTTGATTAGGTTGACATATCAACTATCACATTTTTCATCGAGAAATCATCTCTTTTAGTCGTTAGTTCAACTATTCGGTTGAAAATTCGTTTTTTTGAATAGAAAATTCGACCTTCTGAATTGAAAATGAATATTTTTTGGTAGAAAATTCATCTTTATTGGTTGAAAATCAACATGGCTAAAAATTTTCGAAAAAATTAAGTAACATTGGTGGGGGGAAGGTGTTTACTAAAACATTCTGTTACGACTTGTTACATGGGGTAAGGAGGGGTAAAAAAATGGCCTAAAATATGTTACGTAAATTGTGGATGGCTCCTTAGGTAATTCTTTACTTTGATGACTTTTCCGAATATTCGTGTAAATGATGTGAAACCTTTTGCAAAATCTTCTTTCTAGTCCAAAAATTATTGAGGCGTGCTCTACAATAGTGCATCATGTGTCACTTGTCATAAGGATCATATAATACGTGAATATAGGTACAAAATGATCCTTATGGCAAGTGGCGTATCATTCACTGATTAAACGAACTTATCTGTAAGTGAAGTTCAATCGGAATTATTGTATGTGGAGCCTCTTCCGAAGATGTCACCAAGTAGTACCTCCCACTCCATGTCGGTGCTGCCACATTGGTTGCTTCCTTCTCGGCTTTGAAGTTTTTATCTGTGCTGGAATATGGATCATTATGTTTTCATGTGTTTTCTTACTGTTTTCCATCTCGGTTAGTGATAATATTTGGTTTCTGTGTCCAGTGATCAGAGCAAGGAGTGTTACGAGCTTGTGAGATAAAACATCCAATGAAATATTCTGATTCGGAGATAATTTAAAAAGATGTTCAAGCACGATCTTTGGATTCCAGATTGAATTATATTTTGGTAAAGGTGGGCGAAGTTTAGCTATACCTTTACAGAATATTTCAATCCCTGAGTCCTGTCCGATTTTGGAGCCCAGAATTAAGGCTAGAGCAGATCTGTATGAATTTATAGTTTCATATGAGACTCCTCTTTCGGATTTGACTGTTAAAAACATGAGAACCTCTGGAATTTTTGCTAAGAAAGGATCTAAACCTTTCTTGGTGCAAAAAACATATCACCTTCTTATAGGTTTTTCATACTGACGAAGCGTTGATTTAGAGATAGAGGATACTGTTGATTCGAACGCTCCAGCAGACATGCCTCTCTTCATAAAAACTTGCCTGATAAAGTGCCTGCAACCAGGAAAAGATGAGTCTACGGAGGATGTGGATTCCTGTTGGTAGAGTGTAGAAGATCAATTTTTGTTTCAAAAATTATGGGATCAAAGTAGAACATCTCCATGCAAAGAGGTTTAGAAGGCCAATCTGGTACAATCAGAATGTCTCGAGAACCGTCAAAGTCTATTTTTCGTGAGACTTTCAAAATTTAGGTGAAAGGTGGAAAGGCGTAAAATGAGAAAGGGGGCAAATCGATAGTAAAGGCATCTATTGATACGTATCCCGGATCCCTCTTACACGAAACATATTTTTCACCATTGGCATTTGCTCTACTCGCAAATAAACCTATTTCAGGAATTCTCGAAGTCGCATATATTATCTGGAAAGCAGAATCTAAGAGCTCATTCTCCGTTTTAAGTTCTAATCTTCGCGATTCAAAGTCCGCTCGGAAATTATCTTTTGATCAAATGTAAGAGGTGTACAAACGAATGTTACAAAACTCGCATCAATTCCATATTTCTTTGGCTAAATGGCTAAATTTTCTACTTTTTGTTCCGCCCATTCGATTAATATAAGTAATCGCGGTCGCATTTTCGATTCTAAGCAAGATGCTGCAACTCGAACAATCTTTGGCAAAGCATTTTAGGCCAAAATAGGCTGCGGAAATTTCTAGGTAATTAAGATGATTCGTGCGATCTTTAGTGTTTTAAAATCCGTGTACCCTTTCTGTTTCGCAACAAGCACCTCAACCTGAATTCGAAGTATCTGAAAAGATTTTTGAAGCAAACTTGGAACTTTTAATCGAGTTATTCAAAATCGAAATATTTGATTTCCACCAATCCAAATCCTCTTTCAAATTGCCCTTTAAAATCATGTGAGCATCAAAGGAGTTATTTTTTTCTAGAGCTTTGAATTTTTATCTTTCTAGATTCTTAACATGAGCCCAACCATATTTGGCTGTTGCATAGCAAAATACTAATGTTCCAATAAAGGATGCAAAATCGCGAATTTCACAAGTTTTACGTCTGCTAAATTTTTTAATCAGTTTGAGTGTTTTAAGCTTTTTGTCTTCCGAAAGTTCGATCAAGAAATCATCTAGATTTAAAATCAATCCCAGAAAATGACAACTCGTCGATAGGCTCAATTGGCTTTTGAATTAATTAATAATGAACCCCAAATTTTCAAGGAGGGAGATAGTTGCTCTGACGTTATCTAAGCAATCAGCATACGTGTTCCCAATCAACAGAAAGTCATCTCAATGAATTACCGTGGAGTAGCCTGATTTTCTCAAGGATGAGACAACAGGTTTCATTATCTTTGTGAAAACAAATGGAGCTACATTTAGGCTGAATGGAAGACAAACAAACTCAAATAGTTGTCTTGGGAATCAAAATATTAAATATTTGATGTGCTTATTTGCAATGGGAACCATATATTAGGCGTCTTGCAAATCTAAAGTCGTCATATAGCATGCTTTAAACATTAAACCTTTTGCTGTTCTATTGTCCTCTAGTTCAAAATGTTCTGTATTTATAAAAGAATTGAGACGCTCTAAATTCAAAATTTAGCGAGACGTGCCATTTGATTTTGGAACCAAGAAAATTTCTGAGATGAACTGGTCTCACGCAAATACGCATTTCCTAATTACACCTTTGCTCGATAACTCATCTAAGTGTAGTGAAATTTGATTAATTTCTTCTGTAGTCCAAGAGGGTTTTTGAGGACGGACATGCTCAATTATGGACAAGCTAAAGGGTATCTCGTAACCGTTAATCCAGATAAGGAGGACTTTATCTGAAGTTAGTTCTTTTCAAGCATGAGAGAAAATTTTCAATCCTCCAGTTAAGATACTTACATCTTCTAAGATCTCCCTCTCCGAGATCTGTCCGGGTTCTGTTGGAATCTTTGAGTATTGGCTGAGCGAAGATTCGGTTTCTGTTGCCCGCTCGAGGTCGTTTCCCGAGGTTTGTATGTCTGGCGTTGAGTGTAGGGACAATGACGGAGCGGGCTCTTGGAATTTTTGTATTTCGGTTTGCCTTCGCTGGTAGCTTCAGATGCTTACTGGACTTCTCCAATAATTTCGCAGTTTTCATGCTCTCGTCCAACTGACTACCGAATGACGCAGGTTATCAAGTAAAGTCATTTGCCAAAATAATCCAGTTCTTACCGGATGAGACACGGGGCCCAACCCAAGTCATATTGTCAAAATAACACAGTTCTTACTGGATGTGACATGAGGCCTAACCTAAAGTCGGGGCCGAATTTCGAGGCCCCTCACTTCTTTTGATTGCAACTCGCACAAAGAAATGTCTGAAAAGTCTTGAGGAAGCGTCTGAAAGCTCAAAGTCTCCCAAATTCAACGATATGTTCACTTTTATCCTAAAAATTTTTTTTCAATAGTTAGAGGGCAAAACATCCCAAAAAACAAGGTTTTTTGGCCTCCTTTCTCAAGGGTCCACATTGACCTGTCCCCAGAAGGAGGGCGACGTCAGAAAAAATCTGAAAGGAATTCATAGATATTCTCCGAACATTTCAAAGGTTTCGCAAAGGTTGAACGATTTCACAAAAATAACTAAGATTTTACAAATATTTCGAAAATTTTCAAAGTTTTTAAATATTTCAGATGATTTTACAAAGATTTCAAAATATTTCTTTCATTATTTCATTTTTGCAAGATTTTAGAAGATAATATATATTTTTTGAAAACGAAAAAGTTTTCAAAGATTTCAGAAGATTTCAAAATATTTCACAAACATTTCAATGATCTTAAAATATTTTAGAAAATATCAAAGATTGACAGATTTAACAAAGATTTCAAGGAAATTCCCAAAGATTTCAAAAATTTCACAAAGATGGTAAAAAAATTCCACAAAAAATTCAAAGATCTCGAAATATTTCAAAAAATATCAAAGAATTAAAGATTTCACAAAGATGTGTAAGATTTTACAAATATTTCAAAAATCTCAAAAGTGTTCAGAAGTTACAAATGGTTTTATATGATATCAAGAGAAGGAGAACTCACTAAGATTTCAAAAATTTTACAAAGATATTTAAAAGATTCCACAAAAATTTCAAAAGATTTAGGAATAATACAAGAGAATTCACAAATATTTGAATGATTTTATAAAGATTTCAAAAAGCTTAAAATAGTCCAAAAGATTTCAGAGATTCCACAAATATCTTGGAGATTTTACAAAGATATCAGAGGAATCAAAAATATTCCAAAAAGTTTCAGAGATTTTAAGAGAATTCACATTTCACAAACATTTGAAAGATCTCAAAACATTGCAGAGATTTTGCAAAGATTTAAAGATACCGCAAAGATTGAAAGATTTCACAAAAATTTCAAAGATTTCAAAATATTTCAGAAATATCAAAGATTTGAAGATGTCACAAAGATTTCAAGAAATCTCACAAAGATTATACAAATATAATTGAAAGATTTCAAAAGTTTTCAAAGATTTTCCAAAGATTTCAAAGATTTCAGAAAAAGATCTCGAAATATTTCAGAAATATCAAAGATTTAAAAATTTCATTAAAATTGAAATATTAAAAATAAATTAAAATCAAAGATTTTAAGACAACTCACAAAGATTACACAAAAATTTCAAAGATCTCAAAACACTTGGAAAAATATCAAAGACTGACAGATTTCACAAAGATTTCAAGGAAATTCACAAAGATTGCAGAAATTTCACGAAGATATTAAAAAGATTTTACAAAGATTTCGAAAGATTTGACAATATTGCAAGAGAACTCACGAAGATTTCACAAAGCTATTGAAAGGATTTCAAACATTTTCAAAGTTTTTGAAGACTTCAAAAGGTTTTACAAAGCTTTCAAAGATTTTACAAAAATTTCAAAGATTTCGAAATATTTCAGAAATATCAAAGATTCAAAGATGTCGAAATATTTCAGAAATATCCAAAATTTAAAGATTTTACAAAGATTTCAAAAAAATTTACAAAGATTTCAAAAATTTTACAAAGATGTTAAAAAGATTCCACGAAGGTTTAAGAAAATTTTCGAATATTTCAAGAGAATTCACGTAAGTTTTACAAAGATATTAAAAATATTGCACAAAGGTTTCAATAGAATTAACAAAGATTTGAAAGATCTCAAAATATTTCAAAATTTTTCAAAGATTTCGCGAAAATTTCTAAGATTTCACTAATATTTCAAAAATTTCAGAATTTTTCAAAGATTTTAAGATTTCTCAAAAATGTGTAAGATTTCACAAAAATTCTCAGAAGATTCCAAAATTTTTCAAAGATTTCAGAAGATTTCGAAGAACTCGAAATATTTCAAAAGATTTCGAAGATTTCGCAAGAATTTATAAGGTTTTATTAATATTTTAAAATTTTCAAAAGTTTACAAAGATTCCAGAAGATTTCAAAATATTTCACAAGGATTTCAGAAATCTCGAAATATTTCAAAAATATCAAAGATTTCACAATTTCTCAAAAATGTGTAAGATATCACAAATATTTCCTAAAACTCAAACGTTTTTTTTAAATTACAAATTATTTTATGAACATTTCAAGAGAACTCACAAAGATTTCCAAATTTTCACAAAGATATCTGAAACTTTTTAAAGTTTTCAAAGATTTCAAATAATTTTACAAACATTTCAAAGATTTCACGAAAATTTCAATGATCTGGAAATATTAAAAAAAATATCAAAAATTATTTAGAGAATTGACAAATAATTAATATTTTTTAAACGTTTGCAACAATTTCAGAAGATTCCACAAAAATGTGTAATATTTCACAAATATTTAAAAAATCTCAAAAGTTTCCAAACATTACAAAGCAACGTTTTTTTCTTGATCTTTTTTTCATATCGTGCATTGTTTGGCTTAAAATTTCCATTTTTTTTTCTTTTTTTGAATTTTGTAAATGCTATATCTCATAATTTTTCTTTTAATCGGAAAAAGTCATAAGGATAAATTGTTCGACTTTCTGAGCTCTACGAATAGCTGTGCATATAATTTTTAAAAATGAAAAAAATTTTCTCCAAAATTTTGAAAAATGCTTCAACTTCTTCAATTTTATCCAAAATGGCTGACTAACGAGCTTGACCTTCAGCTTTCGACACTCAAAGAGTGTACCAAAGGCCAATGCAA
>JAUMHM010009473.1:0-17706 GCA_032362435.1 Melikaiella ostensackeni
TAATCTGGCACTGAAGAGGGCCCCTATCCGAGGCTGAAACGTTTGCCAAACTCATACTTATATAGTTTACTGCATGTCATGTCACATAATCATAAGACCGTATTGACAATATAAAAAGTTTCTAAGAACAATTTTAATACATGAGTCAATAAAAAACGATATCCTTCAAAAAACCAGTAAATATGTCACTGAACGGTTTGTAATTTGCTTTACGTAATAGGCCTCATCTCTGTAGTAGGTTGCGCCAGATGTGCTCTTTTTCATATTTAAATTCGAATAGTATTTTGGAATTGGAATGGATCAAACTCAAGCATAAATTCCTTTGTATTCGTGGTATTGTAAGATACTTGACATTTTGGGACTTCAAGACGAACTAGTAGGTAGGTAGGTGGGGGAAGTAAGGGAGCGTGGTGTCGGCTAGGGAAGCGAGGGGATGTTAGGAAAAGATATGATCGGATAGAATCGGATAGGATCGGATATGGTCCAACAGAATCGGATAGGACCACATAGGACCCGATCAGATTGAGTTACATAAACAATTGGAGTCGGGAGAAGTTGAACATTTAATATTTTATATTAAATAGGCTACGAAACCTTTTTTTGCAGGCACATCGTCGCCTCAGAGTTATACCACGCCAAGTCCACTTTTTGAAAATTTTGAACCATGATTATTATCAGGTTCAGTAAACGTTGGACTATGATTCTAAATAAATTTCTCCCTGAAATTTATTTTTCGAGCCGCTGCAGTTATTAATTAAAGTAGTGACTTCGATTAAAAATCAGTATTATGTCATGTCCTCTTTTGCATTCTTAGAAGTTAAAAAATGTCAACTTCGTGACGCTAATCTTATGGATAACTTAACTTCAATTTAAGTGATAAGAACTTTCAAAACTATCTTTAACCCTTAGAGTAACCATCGAAATGTTACTCGAAAGTCAAGAATTTGGGAAAAACTCATTCAATTCAAGGTGTGCAATACAACAGAATCATGTAAACTATAATTCTGTTGAACTTTTTATTGAAAATTTAAATTGTAAATACTTTGATTATGAATATTTTGTGGACATAGCGTACTATAATTCTGCAGAAAAAGTTAATTTTTTGAATCTCATATCACGTCATGACCAAAACCAATTTTAAATATCAGCTAAAATACATTCATAACTATATTAAAATTTGTGCAAATATGTTCTTGATTGCGAATTATTTTTTACCGATAAACTTATTTTAAAATTTTATTACATTTTAATAGAGTATATTACGATCAAATTTTACACTTCATTTTTTCAGTTTGCCTACTCTTACTACTTCTTAGGATTTCGTAGCTCCGAGCAGAATTCCTTTTGGTTTCAATCGAGTGTCCATGCGTCCTATACAATAGGAGAAGTGAAGGAAATTTAGGGGAGATGACGGGAAGTGAGGGGAGATGAGGAGAAGTGAGTGGAGGGGTGAAGGAAAATGAGAAGTGAGGGGTCATGAGGGGAACTGAGAAAGAAGGGGGAAAATTAGGGGTTGTGAGGGGAAGTGATGAGACGTAAAATGAAATAAAGAGAAGGGGGGAAGCGAAAATGTGAGGCGTGCTTTGGTGAGGTGCGGGAAGGGAGTGGATACCTTAGAGACTCTATTAACGACTTAATTTGCTGCGAAACCCTTCTTGTAGGAGCCTGCCGCGCACTTTTTCTAATTTTTCGAAATGTGGATTGCTTACATAGTTGCACAAATAGGCATTGTGGCGCGCATTTTTAGATAATATACGTTTCTATATGAAAAATCAATCGCAGCTTTCAGGAAAAGGGAGAAAAATGACGAAAAGTCTTAAATATGAGGATCATGAAGAATTTCGAGAAAAATAGGCGAAAAGGGGAAAAAATTGGGAATAGGGGACTGATTATGATTTCTGGTGGTTGTTTGGATTATTACTCTTTTCGATTTGTAAAATGGAATAATCTGAATAGATTGGTTTTGAATCAACTGCAAATAAAACGGTTTGTGGCTTGTTTCTGGGAAAGCATTACACATCCACACAAAAAAATTCTGCGACTTTTGACGAAACACATGTACTCCTACGTATTTTGAGTCGCTGAATTCTAATCGGAGGTCAAAATAGCACCTTCCGCGATTAGTTCCTGACTTAACCTCAAAAAATCGCACTCTTGAGTATGTGATGAAAAAACATATTTTATTTATGGGATTCAAGCTGCTGATTTCAAAAATAGAGCCAGACTCATTATGTAACTGACAAATCCGAGACATAACCTCAAAAAAAGATTCTCTTAGCAGCCACTCGAAAGCCAGCATTGCATTTTCATAGATTTTGTGCCGCAGAACCCAGTTTTCAAGTCAAATCTGCATAGTAACGAACAAATCTATTACATTATTCCAAGAACAAACTGTATTAAAACAATCTCTTCTTGGAGGAGTCTTTCTCAGCCATTTATTGTGAGTTTACTGCGTTCTGAGCCTCTTGCGTTATGATTCAATCATAAATCTTTGGACTGACGTGTCCATTCACTTGCAACCATTGAGTTCACTTAAATATTCAGTGTCATTACCAGTTACTGCGCTAGGTACTGGAAATGATGACAACTGCTCTGGAGAGGGATCTGTAGAATGATCCACCTTCCAGCCCAGTCAGTAACGAAGCCAGCGATGGCGCGCTGCCCTGCAGGGGACTTTAGGGCGTGAGAATGAAGCTATAGTGTGTCTGGCGATAAGTTGACATTGTCCTTATCAAAGCCGGAAGGCCCTTATACTTAGCCCTAGGGAGCTATGAGGGTTATCACCCCCAGGACAATGGACTCGTCTGCGATCGGGCCAGGATCCTTAACGTGCAGGGATTGAAAGAACCATGGCTCCCGAAACAAAAAACTTGAAAAAAACACATAGTTGTGGAAACAATCAGAATTAATTTGAAATCTGATTAAATCTGACCTAGACTCATTTTTGAAAGGGCTTCAAGCGGAAAATTCAAAACAAGTTCAACGCTACATGTGCAAATTACAGAAATAACTCGAAAACAGTCTTACAAATAATCGTGTAAAGCTAAAACGAAAATAAGCGATGAGTTTTAATATTTATAACGAGCAAAAAGATCTGAAAAAGCAATCTGTTGCAACTTAAATCACAATTTGGATTAGTAAATGTGCTTTTTTATAATAAAATCATGAGGAAGATTGTGAAAAGAGAAAGAAGGCAATAATAAATAAACTTTTATAATAGAAACTTCATGAATTTTATAATTTATCTAATAGTGCGCCAAAAAATATGTATTCTATTTTACTTATTTTTTTAGGGTTATCGAAAAAAATTGTTTGAGCAAATGAAAACTGTATGAACAAATAAAAATTTGTTAAACATTAAAAAAATGTATCAAAATTATGTAATTATTCAACCAAATGTAGCATAGGATACCAATTTGAGAAAAAGTGGACATCTTTGGCTTAATTTTTAGAAATTTTTGAAATAAACAATAAATAATTGTTCAAATAATAACATAATGTTTCAAAAAAATTAACTTCTTCTAACAATGACAAAATATTATATTTCAATCAGAAAATATTACTATATTATATATTTTTTTGGAATAAATAATTATTTAAATAATATACAATTGTTTCAACAATTAAAAATTGTTTAAAAAGTCATGGGAAATATTCAAATTATCCATTTGTAATTATTTGTATTAGAAAGACGACATAAATAGCTAAAAAGTAACAATAATACGTAAAAATGTAGTTTTTTTAGTTTTGGGTCATATTTGGGGTCATGTGGAGGGGGGTAAGTGTGGGTATGTGGTGTCTTGCCCTGTAGCTCGAAAAGCATTTTTTGGACCACCCTAATATATATATATATATGAAAAATTAGTCAAGCTTATGAACAAAATACATCATTCTGCATTTTCCGAAATTTTTCATAAAATTACGAAATTGTGACAGAATTTTCTTAAATTCTCTGGTGATGTTGCATTTTCATAACAAAAGTCAATGAAGTACAACAGTGTGGAAATTGAAATTTGTTGAAAAAATTTGTCATTACTCGTGAAATATGCTAGTGTCCGAATTCCAGCAAGAACTTGTAGCTTCTAGCAGAACTATGTTTGTAAATTTTTCCTGATTTCAACGATCAGAAAAAAAACAATCGACAACTATAAGAATAATTCCACACTGAGAAAAAAATTCTTGGATCCAAAGCAATGTATTTCATTTATTTCATTTTCTCAGGCCAAAGCAATTGTTTATTACAATTTATTACAAACAGAATTTGTTTTTAATTCAAAGGATCGAAATCATTGAACTAAAGAAATATTAGGTGCGTGAAGCTGGAATTACCAGATTGTCCTATTAACATGAGCAATATGCAATGATTTTGTGCTGATCTATGCAAAAAAAAATTGTTATCTGTAATTTTTTTTAAAAAAGTTTAGTAATGTCAGCTTCACGTGACGCTCTTTAACGTAGGAATTTTCTGCTAATTGAGTGCTGTCGATTTGTACCATTTACGAAATTGCAACATTTTTTTGTTTGTTGAAAACGTGTAACCCACTCAAATTAGACGAAAAGTTGAAAATTTGAAGGAGTTTCATTCAAGCAACTCATTCAGCTCGAAATTGATCTCAATATTTATCAATTCTCAAATTTTTAATCTTTACGGATAAATTAAATGTCGCTCGAATCGGAAAAATCCGTAGATTCCAAATAGATTACTTTCAAATAGCTGACTGCAGAATTGAGAATTTTCTAGTTGCAAAATTTTGTCTCATTTTTCAAGAAAAGACCCCTGGTTCAAGGGTCCGTCTAGCCAGACGACTGCTTTGTTGAGGATTTTGGTTTTCCCATGGTTGAATAGTGCATCAATAATGAAACAACAGTTTTAAGTGAAGTAAAGTTTCAAAAAATTGTTTGAAGAATTAAGTTAATTAGAAGTTTGAATTATTTAAAATCATTATTCTACAAAAAATCGTTCCATCATTTTTTTCGAGTCCCTAAATTATAGCGTATACAATAGATCTGAATCGCTGTTTGCGCTTTACGATAAGATAGACATTTTTTATCATTTCCGTGATAAGGAAATGAAATCTCGTCCCGGAATCTCTATTCTTATCAGTAGCCAATTTGGTACTTATTCCTCGCACAATACAATTTTTCTTATGATAAACAAAGTTATTCAACGACAATTCTATTTGATTATTCATTATTGTTGATCATGAATTTCCTTTCCGCAAGTCTTAGCATAAAAAATTGGAAACATTCTAGAATAATAAAATATACTGCAAAATAAGTTTAAAAATCATTTTCTGCAGAGCCTTAAAGTTTCTTCAAAGCCTTAAAGTTTCTTCAAAATAAAATTTTTTTACATTTTGGGGTTTTTCGAGAGGATTCTCAATTTTCGCCCGATCGAAGGATACTATTGTGTAAGAGGTCATTACGTTTTAGTATACCCCTGTGATTAACATTTAATTTTTGCGCCTTTGAAAATATCAAAGAAAATTGTGAAACTTCATGGCTTTCCTGAGCTCAAAATGAACGCACGAAAAATTCAAAATATCTGGGGAACCATAACTGGAAGCACTAAAAATTTTGGCCATATTGAAATTTTTATTAAATGGAATCACTTCCTTCTTTTTATCCCTAAACTCTTTCTAAGGAATATTGTATAAGAGAAAAGTTTCCTCGAGTTAGTGAATGAGTAATAAGTAAAGACAGACCTCAAAACTGGATAATAATAATTTTTTAAATTGTAGTGTCACTAAAATGCCATACAAACAGCCCGTAAGTCTATAGATAAACATTTAAATTCTGGCATTTACTTACCTGTATATACTGCTTTCGCTCATAATAAATATTAGCTGAGAAAAGTCGATTTTTTAGATTTTTATATTCAGTTTTCTGAACCATATCTTTTTCTTAATTTCAAAATTGAATTTAATTATTATTATCATACTTTCTTTTCATAATGAAACCTCAGGAAGTAGTTTTAGGAGAGATAGCAATCAATAATTTTATTTGAAGCAGATTTCAATGTTTCACAAAGTTGCAGTGTCAGGAACATTTTTTACATTCTCATTATAAAGAAAAGGTATTAGTTTCATGTTAAATTGGACTCCATCGGTTTTCATCAAATCTCCACGTTTCGAGACTTTCTGAGTCAAAAAAAAAATTTTCGCGAAAGTTTCTGTCTGTAGATTCGATTGAGCTTTGAGACATGTAAACGCATTTTAGAAAATTGAAAATTCAACTTTCTGGTCAAACTATGCAAGCTTTAAAAAAATGTTGCAATGCAAAATTGTTCATCTCTAAAAGATTCACAAATTTGCTCCACACAATTTTTTGATGAGATGCACAGTTTTTGATTTATCCATGACAAATTTCATCAATGATAAAGTATTCCATAAGAAAATTTGTTCATGCCAAAAAGATCTACAAATTTGCTTCAGACCATTTTTTCATGAGACGTACAGTTTTTATTGTAATTATCATAACGCTTTTTATTAAGAATATAAAATTCCATTTTCTGGTTGAACTTTGCGAAAAATAGTCCAAAAAACAAATTTTTGCTTCAAGAAGACCTACAAAATCGGTTTCGAGCTTTTTCTGATTGAATACACAGTTTCTCTTTTGAATATCGAAAATGCCATCGACAAAGGGAAAATTCAAATTTTTGTGACTATATAATTCAATAGAGAATTATAAAAATACATATAAAAAATCAAGCGCAAGTATTGTGATGAGAATCTGTTCCTGAAGATCGACAGAGCTTTAAGTAAATTAACATGAACAAATGTTAATTAAATGGATATATTAAAACATGATTATCTCCTGCAAAACAGTATCCTAAAATCTGACAAAAATTGTGAAGGCTTTAGATGCGCCCAAAATTCTTTAAAATATTTTTCTTCGACCCACTCTACTCGAAGTGACATATTCGACGATAAGAATTATCTTCCAACAAACATCACTACGCCATTACAAGAAGGTGAGAATTATATCTTCAGAAAACAAAACAGAAGAAATAATTACTTATCGTCTAACTCGATCTTTTCGTAACTTCGAATTAGTTTGTTTTGTTAAACACTATCCTTAGACTTCGTCCTTCTCTATCGCATAAATATCTTGAAATATCATAATTTTAATTATTTACAAACTTAGACCATTTCGTGCTTTGCAGATCGAATATAAATTTTGATACTTGAAAAATGCATAAACGCATAATCTACTTGATGTATACTAATTCTGTCAGGAAATATTAAATACTGTTAACATGATTCGTACCATCAGGGACCATATGTGTTCTTCTCGGTCTGCAGACATGATTCATAGAGAAATATGGTCTTTCATTTTTATTATCAATTATTTTCACTAAACGAGATTCCATAATATTTCAACGGATTTTGAAAGATTTGAAAGGTTTCCAGTAATTCAAAAGGATATCAAGAATTTGAAGAAAATTCCTAGTGCGATTTCATAGACAATGTCAATTTTTCAAGGGACTTTAAGGAGTTCAACTAGATTTCAAGAGATTCCACGAAATTTCAGGAGACACCGAAGTTTATCGAAGGATTTTGAGAATTTAAGACCGATTTCCGCGGGCTACAAAGGATTTTAAGGAGTTCCTAGGGACCTTAAGAGATTTCGAAACATTTTTAATTATAATTATGAAAATAATGATATTTGACCTACTAAACACCTTTTGTTAACTGTTTGTCACCTAGTTTCAAGAAAAGCCACATTTTTTAATGACAATAGGCATACTATGATGACAACTAAGGAAACTTGAAATTTAGCTTTTTGTTAGGAAATAAGTTAATTTTCCACTGCACAATTTTTCATTTCAGTCTACACACATTGGAATCTGGACTAAACTGGACTGATTTTTTTCTCTTATTGCTTCTCACCAATCCTTCGGAAATGATACGGTTTTTAGGAACGAAAACTTATTTTTCCGAGAAAATGATTCTTCATCTTGACCTCATTTAATTGAAAAAAATTTAACTACTTAAACACCCTAAGACGGGGGGGCTAAGCCTGATGTTTTTTCAGCTTTTTATCAATATATTACTGACGGGAATTATAATTAGGTAATAATGCTTTGAATGTATAATGTATCTTATGTCTCTCTCCCTCTTGAGCAATGGGCATTGTTGTTGAGGATTTGGAGGATGAAGAGTGTCATACAAATTCATGGTCGAAATGGAATCGGGCTTCCCACGAATCAGGCCAGGAAATTTTTCCTTCCGTTGTTAGCTGCAGGTCTGTATGCAAGGGAAATGAGAATTGGTATTCAAGAAGAATTAAAACGACTGGACGAATTTGAAACTTGAGATTATAGAATTTTTCATTTATCATGAAGCCCTGAAAATAAATAAAAAATTTTGTAATGTAGGAGTTGTGAAGCTTCGCGTGAAACAAGCAATGCTACAAGTATTTTGCAATGATAAAAGTGTTGCTATTTTTTGCATAGCAAAAATTAACAATGTAATATCTTTTTTTTTTATTTAAAAATTATATATACGGCTATTTGTAGTAATCAGAAAGTCGAACAATTTATTTCGATGACTTTCTTCGATAAAAAGAAAATTATGAGAGGTGTAGCATTCACAAAATTCAAAAAATGGAACGAAAATGGAAATTTGAAACCAAAGAATGTACAATATGAAGAAAAGTTGCTTTCTGAAAGCCCGACAAGACTGTCAACAACTTCTTAAATCTTCTTGAAAAATCGAAAATTCAGTTTTTGAGCCAAATAACGCGAGATACGAAAAAAAATTTGAATATCAAAATTGTTGCTTTTCTATTTTTTGGTAGGAGGCATAGTTTGTTTTTTCAAGTATGGAAAAAGATATTAGAATATTTTTATTTTAAAATTAATTTCGGAGCCAAACTAGGCGAGACAAGAAAAAAACTCAAAAGAGTAGAATTTGTGCTTTTAGAAAGTAAAATAAAATTGCCGTTGAACATTTCTTTATAGGACTAATCGTAAATCATCCAGATAATTTTTTAATTTTTAATCGTCTTTTTGACTATTTATTTTTATATATTATACAGTGAGTGGAAAAAGTCAAGCGCAAAGCGCGAATATTATGATGAGAATGTATTCCTCTAGGCCGATAGAGCCTCAAGTAAATAAATTTCCTTTTTAATTTGAAATCAAAAACAGATTTAGTAATTTGTACATAAAGAACATATAACACCAAGCGCGAAACGCGAGATCAACATGTTCCGGAGCGCGATTTGAGTAATATTAATTTGCTTCTAAGAGGTTTTAATGGATTTTTGAATATTTTTAGCGATTTCAATGAATTAAGAACGATTTCCCTAAATTACAGAAGATTTTGAAAGATATCAGGGGATTTTAATTGGATTTCAAAGATCTGAAGGGATTTGAAGAAACTTCATAAGATTTCAAATGATTGCACGTGGATTCAACAGATTCGCAAACATTTCAGAGGATTTAAAGGATTTTTGAGGGATTTTAGGAGATTTGAAGAGGTTGCGATTATTTCACGGGACTATTAGAAAATGATGAGTAGCAATTTTTTAGAACTCCTAGAGACGAATAATTTTAGTTCATTGTCTATTCATCGTATCTAGCGCGGTTTGTGTGAAACTTGAATTATTACTTTTCTCAGTTTGATTTTTCATGGCTAAAACCATAAATATTGGGAGTAGGAGGCTGGCTAACTAACTTGACCTGTCCTTTTGGACCACGAACCAGTGTGCAAAAGGAAATTCAAGTTAGAAAATTCCTTTGGAAGTTATCGCGTCGTCAGACAGCAGACAGACCGACCGACATACATTTTCGTAAAAACTATTTTTTCTGACCACGGTGTCTCAAAACGTCGAGAATTGCCGAAAACTGGATAGGTCAAAATTCACATTAATCTAAGACATTCCATCATAAATGATGAGAATGTAAAAAAAAACAGAAAGGGGAAACGTATGTAAGAAATGCTTCGGACCCATCGTCCATGTCACTTATCATCAGTTTTTGCAACGTAGTAGTTTCTATTATCGTAGCGAAAACTACAGCTACGCAAATAGGTTCTAAAATTGATGAGCGTTGAAGGTAGACACAAATTTATAACAAGTATTTTTGCAAGGTTGCGAGTTAAATTATATCAATATTCTTAAGATTCTGCTATACGTGAAGCAAATATAACTGATAACGTCGCGAAGCATAAATTTTTTCAAGCTTATCTAGATTTTGCAAATATGTACAATTTTCAAGCCTTCAGAAGTGGAAAAAATTGTTTGATGAAACACAAACATCACAGAAATAAAGCTTCTCCCCTCCAATACATCTCACCAAAAGTAAAATAATTTGGGAGGATGAATGAGGTAGCGACTAGTACATAAATTGGAATATCTTGTAGAATATTCATTAGTTACACGTCGATTAGAAACTAATCCTGACAACAGCTTTCCTTATCCAGAAAAAATGAGGGTGGTTGGTACTTTGGTCTTCGCTTTAGCGTTTTTCGTTGATTCTATTGGTAAGTATATAATTATAACTTTGGTCGTTTTGAGGAAATGAGTGAAGTGCGTTTAAAGGAGCAAGTGTATTTTGGTATTTTGTTTATAAGAAGAAGAGTGACGCCTGAAACGGAAGATCTTGGATACTCGTGAGCTCTCGTGAAGAGCTTTGCTTAGTGGTTGTAGTTTGGATGAAGAGTATGGATCTTCCTATGGGCTTATCAGTCAATTTAAGTGTTTTTGTGTGAATCGTGATGTATGATGGCTCTGTGAAGCTCTTTACCTGGGGTGATTGCAAGAGAGATTGATCAGTGACTCGTGTTGGAGTGGTGTTGTAGGACGAGTGTGTCGTTTAAGTGAACAGCACACGACTTCTAGATTGATATAAAACATCTTCCTTTTCCTACACAACCTTGACTTACCCTTTTCATATAAATTCCTTGATTTCCGGTAGTGCAACGAAACTAGAACCGAACGAGTTACGTTTACCACGAAAGGGTTCTGGCTTAATGGTATAGTAGTACACTCAATTTTTGGTTTCAGTCCACTATCAGGAGTCTTCTTCAAATTGTTTTGGTCCCAAATCGGGGGATCCTAACGTAAACAGTCAGGGCCGTAAGAACCATTTTCTGATATTACTCAATGTCCGAACGTGAGTTCGAACCTGAGTACACGCGCACTGCGTGTTTTTCTACACGCTGCTGGTATTTCACGCTCGGCTGAACACCGTTCCTCGCCCTGCACGCCGGAGAATTTGTGAGGGCCAGCCGTTCTAGGAAGACCGAAGCCGGGGGGACTTAAACCGCGGTTCGAGTGTAATAAAAAATCTGCTTGCTGCGTTTTCGACAGATTTTTTCACGATATTTCTAAAAATTATGAACATTTTTGAAAGAAGTGAAATTATGACCTCCATTTTCAAAAATCAAAAATATATTTGACTTTTTCTCAAATTTGGACTCATTTGATTTTGTTAAAATAATTTAGTTAGGAAGCTGAGAATTTTTCCTATAGAAGAGCCAAAATTTACAAAGGTGTTTTCTGTCTTTTTTTCTCTTTTTGGGAATATGTCGCACTTCTCAGAGGATGAAAACTTCTTCAGTTGAAGTTTGCCATCCTGATTAGGAATGAAAACGTGGTATTGTAGTTTACAAGGAATCTTTACTGCTTCGTCAAATCGTTCTTTCAGAATCTCGGTAGCTGAGGCGTGACTTTCTTTGCTGCTGAAGAAAATTACGGTTTCTTTGCAGTTACTCTTTGCCCACTAGAAAAAAGGTTGAGGGGTGAGCGTGTGATGTTTTTGAGAACATCGCAAGCCAGAACGAGCTGCAAGTCTCTCTATATTGGCTCCTATGCCAACACACGCACCTTTGCCGTGGGATGTATCATGGAAGTGCCATTCTGCTAGAATACCGAAATCATCTTTGAGAGCTTGGAAATTAGCGAAGCTGCTTTTATTCTTAAAATTTTGCCCTGCACCATCAGTGAAATAGTACATTTTCTTCAGTTTGAAATGATTTTTTAGATAATCTACTATAATCTTCTGATATTCATGAACAGCCACCGTGTCATGAGCTAAGTTGTTGGGTATTATCGCGATACTTCTGTGATTCATCTCTCCACCATCATTGAAATAAATCATGACAGTGGAAATTGTAGCTTGGTCGTTATTCCAGTGGAATGACTGTGCTGAAATCTGAGCTACGAAGGCCTAATCCTCTGCAAAATTTAAGCAGATCAAGAACTCACCTGGCAATGAATTCTCCTTTAGGCTTTTGAAAGACAATGTTTGCTCCATTGAAACAAAGTGGTGTGTTTTCAATTTTAACAACCGTTTACAGAAATCATCCAGGAATTCATCGGTATTCATCACCAAAGTCTGCAGAGTACACCTGTTGATTTGTAGCCGACACTCCAATCTAGCTTTATCTATTCCATGTTCATCGAAAGCACTTGTCAAATTTTCATTAAAATTCGCAGTACCTGGTCAGTTTTTACATTCTGCTAGATGACAGGAATTTGGAGATTCAGGGCATACGATAGCATTCAGACAATCGCGATAATTCTTTAATATTATTCCAGCATCCTCTGTCAAATGCTGAACATTGATCTCATGGAACATCAACTTGACATTCTTATAATGCACACAAACGCACACATTACGAGTACCACTGCTTCCTGCTAGAAAACAATGCAGAGGTCTGAGTTTTGTGAATTTTGAAATGCTTATCTTCAGGTCTTTGTGATATTATATAAATTGTGCATATAAATTATTGAGATTCTATAGAAGAAGCCTTTTCTGAACATGTGAACGAGGTCCATCATCATTTTCTACCGCCACAAAGTCTTTCATCTCTGGCATCATTCGACTAATGTCATCGCGTTTATAAAAATCCTCTACAAGAGTTTCAGTTTCCAGGGGCAATGCTCTTTCTATTTCCGGGTTCGGAAGTACGAGGGTGTCTGTCTATCTGCGTTAGTCTGCCTGTAGACACGATCACTTTCAAAATAATTGTGGAATTAGATTGCGCTTTCGCATACTTCTTCAGGGCCCAAAAAGAAAGGTCAAATTCGCTGAGAATTTTTATTATTATTTTTTTTTTTTTTTGCTTTTTTTCTCGGGTGAACCCGGTATCCCATCATCAGCCACGGACAAAGTCGAGTGCCTGATGAGCTAAAGATGTTGAGAATTTAATGCAATGTTTGAAACCTCTTGCGATGATGTTGTAGTAGGTACAAAATTTGGTGTATGGTGTACTTCGAAGTTTTTCGTTTACCACTGTTGTCCTTATGCAGCGGCCGAAAGTGTTGGAGGTGACGCTCTCCTCTGGATGCTTTTTTAGAGCTACCATCTTTCACTCCATAGAGTTTCAGCTGCTTATTTTCTGATGGTTTGGGAAGTTTCTTACAATGCGACAGGTTTTTGATAATAAGACCGCTTTTTGAGCTGCTGCCAGCACCCTACTGACTCCTAGATGTTCGAAATGTTCAGAGCATCTTGCATGCACGCTGCCTGTCGCCGATATTACAATAGGATGAATAGATGCATGTTCCGCATTCCTCCATATTGCTCTTACTTTATGCCTCAGCTCACTACGCTTATGGATCTTAGTTGTATAGGTTGCCTGCAAGTTCCGGTTAAGTGAACAAGCAATGTCAATGATATAGACTTTCCCACCTTTTTTCTCACGCATTACAATATCGGGTCGATTGGCTCGGATATAATGATCCGTCTGGATAGTAACATCCTAGTACAAGATATAGTCTTTATTTTCTAAAACGCACACTGGAATGTATCTATAGAAAGGCTTACATTCTGTTGAGAGTTCTAGAATTATGGCAAGTTGTTGATGTATAATGCCCGTTACATCATTATGCCTGTGCGTGTACACTCTCTGAGCCATTACGCGACAAACATCAATAACGTATTCGATGGATTCGTTGGTATCTCCACACAATCGGCACCTGCCAACCACGTCTTGATGCAACCTGCGCGAGATGCGGGAAGAATATTGAGTGAAAAAATTTTTCTCTCAAAAAGATCTACAAATTTGCTTCAGACCACTTTTTGATAAGAAGTATAGTTTTTGTTTTGATCGTGATAACACTTTTTTAATGATCAAAAATTTCATTTTTCGGTTTAATTACACGACACGTGAAAAAAAGTCTTATTAATAAATTATTATTTTTTTTTTAAGAAGAGCCACAAAGTCTTTTTTAACTTTTTTTTTTATAGAACTCGCGGTTTTTATTCTAAACATCGAGAATGCTATTGAAAAGTCGAAAACTCAAATTTCGGTGATATAATGTATTAGAGTTATAGTATTAACACCTATAAAAATCGAGCGCGAGTAATGTAATGAGAATGTGTTCCTTAAGGTCGATAGAGTCTTAAGTAAATTAACTTTCTTCTTAATCTAAAATTGAAGAAGTGTAATAATTTCTTTGAAACTAGAGGTTCAGACTGTTTTATAATATTTGAAAGTAAACTTCTGTATATGCATTACACTCTGAACTAAGTTCAAACTTGCGAGCGATGCAAGCTGCACGCTACGCGCGCAATCAGAATGTGCCCGCGCAGCAAGCAGATTTTTTATTACACTCGAACCGCGGTTTAAGTCCCCCCGGCTTCGGTCTCCCTAGAACGGCTGGCCCTCGCAGTTTCTCAGACGTGCAGGGCGAGATACGGTGTTCAGCTAAGCGTGAAATACCAGCAGCGTATAGAAAAAGACGCAGTGCGTGTGTACACAGGTTTGTCACGTTTGAAGAGGCTTTCCATCAGAAGTCAAAGAATTCAACCCCCCCCCCAATCCTTTGCAAATATTCGTCGGAACAGAAAAAAAAAATTCTGCACACTTGAGAAATTTTTCCTCATATGCATTGCACTGTGAACTAAGCCGAGCGCGTAGCGTGAGGTAAATAGATTATCGAGAGCGGAGCGTTAGATACGACATACGCACGCCCTATGCGTGCTCAAACTTGCGAGGGGATCGTATCGCAAATGGTATCCTATGATGTCATGAATTACTGTGTTTCTCATGTTCTTTTTCGCCTGCTTATTTTTAAAGTGAAGAAGATATTTCGCTAAAATTTTGGGAAACGACAGCAAATATGTCAGATTATCTGATCACGTGTCGCGTTGTTTCGGACTGGATCATTGAAGTTTCTGTTTTCTTTAAATAATGTATTCTCATTACTTTAATTTATAATATAATTGAGAACAGGGCTTCGTCACTAGAATTCGTTATTAGACAAGTTATTACAACCCTGTTATCAACTACAATGTGAATTAAAAATGACTAAAAGCAGGCGACATGCGTCTACAAAAAAAGGGGTTTCGAAGCCTTTTTGATATAGTGTTCGGAATCATAACTTCACCTAGCTCCCTCTGCCGCGCTTCAAAAGCATTGAAAGTTCAGAAAAAAATCTCTCTATAAAACTGCAGATTTTAAAAAGATAGAAACTTTTGAGTTTTGAACTTTTCGATTTTAAATCTAAATTTATTCTAAATTTTTCGAGAAAAATGGGGCAGACCAGTATTTTATGACTTACGAGAACTTCAGCTCTTGTTTTCGACCTGAGCACACATTCAGTTATTCCAAAAACTCACATATTTTATTTATTTTGCGACAAAATACTGCGATTGTGGTTGAACAGGGTGAAGAAGTTCCCCTTATTAACACCCCACCTGTGTACATATAATATGTATATCAAATAACTACAATATTTATTTACATTCAAAATTTTGTCTCGATGTTTCAGTTTGTCCCACTTCCCGCTGGCGACTCGCCCACATATTCACAGGTAGAGCAGAAACTGTAAGTGATATTCTCATCCGTCCCCACCTTCCTATATCTTTTGTTGCACGAGGTGATTTCATCGTTGGATGGATCAACGATCATAATGATTTTTCGTTAATATTTAATCTTGAAGGAACGCCGATTCGACAACATCGTACAAATCACGAGCAGCTGGATTTGTTGCAAGGTGATTTATTATAGGTGTAGAGTAATGTAGGCTATGTAGGCGGAAATTAAGGACACAGATACATAAGATGAAGTGGATGTCGTGGCGGATATCAATAATTTTAATTTCAAAAATAATATAACGAATTTGTTTGTACCGACGACAGTATCTGCGCTGTGATTCTCGAGTCGTCGAGTTTCGGGCGTCAAGCACGTACGATCGCGGTCAGCGCTCGGATGGGTGACGGTCAGAGATTATCGCTTAGTCGTGTGTCTCACCCACAGGATGACAGACAGGCACCAAAGTAAAATATATTTTTTCTCAGTCAGTGAGTTTGAAAACGTTTAAATTTGATCAAATACTCATAGGCAATTTTCACATAAAACCAATAGACTATAAAGATGAGAATTTAAAAGTAGTCATTTTACATTTTGACTGATAAATCAGACTTTTCCAAGAATTTCCGAAAGTATTGAGCGTTTAGAAGAAATCTTCGTCTGAAACTGTAGATCTTTAAAAAAAGGATATTTTGAGCTATGCAAATGTTTTTGCGAAAATCAATAGTTTTCGGGAAAAATTGGGCAAACCAGTATTTTATGAATTACTTCAGCTCTTGTTTTTTACCTGAGTACATTTTCAGCTATTTCCGAAGCTAACATATTTCATGAAATTTTTCGAAACAGTATTATGATTGTGGTTGAACGGGGTAAATAAGCTCCTCTTACGGACACCCCTCCTATGTATAATATCTATTTTCAAAAACTGCAAGATTTATTTACGTGAATAACTTTGTCTCGATGTTTCAGTTCCCCACGTCGACACGTCAGACGTTCACGTAGTTCAGGGTACACCAGCAATTATAGAACGTCTTCTCATCCACGCCCCAGTTGGTTTATCTCTTGTAGGACAAGGTAGTACTCTCATTGGATGGCGCCCCGATAACAATATTGTTCAGCCAATATTTGATCTTTTTGGCAATCAGATTACACAACATTATCTAAGACCTGAAGACCAGAGGGAAATAACGTTCGAAGAAGGTTATAGGTTGGGTGTAGGACGCCTATTGCCATTGCGCTTACGTTATGTCCCGTCAGCTCCTAACAGCCCCTGAGTAGGCAAAAGTGGAAGACGCAGCTTAACCATGTTTTTCACGCCGAGGATAGATCTGGAAATTTTTTGTTATCGAAAGTCTCCATTCAAACTCTGCTATTGGTAACCGACTGCGCTCGGGACAGGCTTTCTGCAGTTTTCCTCACCCTTGGCCTAAAGTCCGAGCAAATGCGAGTACTTCTGTTACAAATCCGGCTACAGGCGGTAGGGGACACTCAGTGGGAATGGGTTTTTGTAAATACAAATATTAAATATCTATGTAAATTTGAGAAATAAATATAATTTGAAAAATACTGGATACTGAATTTTGGATGAGTCACTTGTCACTTTGACAAACTTCAGAAAAAAATCATAATCACCTTCTCTGTCGTTTACGTTTATAAACGTTTATTTCCTACAGCATACTGCGAAATGTCTGTTCATAAACCTAAACAACGAAATAGCCGTTTATGATGTTTTCTCTAAAGTTTGGTGAAGTGACAGGTGACTCAACCAAAATGCAGATACGACTTTTGAATTTACTATAAAACAGCAGTATACATAAAAACGCTATGAAACTCAGTTCTCTTTCGTTCTCCACTGATGAAAATACGAGGTCTGTCCCAAAAGTATCCGACCTACCTCGATTTCTCGGCGCTTGATTTATTCTTCGTCATCCGGAGG